>PVJX010003192.1:0-112787 GCA_004027295.1 Dolichotis patagonum | reverse complement strand
AAAGAATTCCAGGGCTTTCTGAACCGAATAACAGAAAATGATCAATGGGTATTATAATATCTCATTTTTGATAAAAAAGAAAAAAATTTGTTTGAACTATCACACATATTCAAATTCCAATGAGACACAATGTGGTAGACAGAACCAATGGTAATAGAACAAAAAAAAAGCATGGTAGGACTTCTAAGAAGGATAATATGTGTGTTTTATAGTTGCTATCATTTTTTAGAAAGTGCACACCCCAGACAGCCTAGTGAATCTTTATAAGTAAACACACACACAGGCTGGGTATGCTGGTGCACACCTGTAATCCCAGCGCTTGAGAGCCTGTATTAAATAAATACACACACACACACAGTCAGGCCTTGGCTCAAGAAACACAAACAAAAATGCTTCCTAAACAAACAGACCTCCACCCAGTTTGAAATTGTTACGGCTGCCTGCAGGTCTCTTGGCAGGGAATCAGTTGTTTAGCACAGTTATCTCTTGGTATCCCCAGGGGGCTGGACCCAGGATCTCCAAGAATACCAAAGCCCTGGGATGCTCAAATCCCCTCTACAACCCAGGAGGAGCTCTGGGGGTGTGGCTCCATAGTAGAGCCCTTGCCTAGCACGCAGGAGGCCCTGGGTTCCATCCCTGACACCGCAGATCAGTCAATCAAAAATCAATCGGTGGAACAGAATAGTATGTATGTAGAGCCTTTGCACGCACTTCTGCATAGCTTACATCAGGATTTCCTGGCCCTGGGGCCACAGACCCACGTGTGGAGCCTGGTCACCCTGGGACAGGTGAGCCCGAGAAGCGAGTGGGTACAGCGCTCACTTGCTCCTGGGCGCCTGAGCTCCGCCCACCAGATGAGCCCCAGAGCATGAGGTGGTCCCAGGATCCAACTCAGCTGTGCACTGCGCTTGCCAGGGATCAAAACTGCGTGGTCCTTGTGAGAATCTAAGGTTATAGTAATAAAAACAGGATCCACAAGTAATAATAGAAATAACACAATATATGTAATGCACGTGAATCATCCCCAAACCACGCCCTTCCTACACCTCGTGGAAAAACTGCCTTCCACGAAACTGGCCCCTAGTGCCAGAAAGGTCGGGGACCACTGCTTTAAATCATCTCTAGATGACTCGTAATCCCTGATACAAGGTAAAAGCGCTGTAAATAGTAGCTGTACTTTATTGCTTAGTGAATAAGGGCAAGGAGAAAAGTATGAATTTTAAAAAAATATTTTCCATCTGTGGCTAGTTTAATCCAGGAATGCAGAACCAATAGTCGGTAACTAAAAATAACATTGCTTTCTGTGCTTTCTGGTTTTTTTTTTTTTTTTTTTTAATGCTATTCCTGCCGAGCATGATGGTGCTCGTCTGTAATCCCAGCACTTGGGAGAATGAGGCAGGAGGATCATTGAGAGTTATGGACCAGCCTGGGCTACATAGTGAGTTTAAGGCCAGCCTAAAATGCATGGTGAAGCCCTGTCTCAAAAAATAAAAAATAATCAAAGAATGCTATTCCTGACTTACATTTACTAGGCTCAAAGGAGATAGTTTTTGCCTCAAATCACACATACGGGAAATGGGTAGCATCAGAATTTAAACCCAGATCTGTCTGTGATGGCAGTGCAGGGACCAGGCACCCACTGTTTCTTTTCTTTTCTTTTTATTCTGTTTTCTGGGAGGTTTGTTTGCTTGTTTGTTTTTTGAGATACTGGGAGTTGAATCCAAGGCCTTTCAACTGAACTGCGTTACATCCTCAACCCTTTTTAAAGTTATTTTTATTTTGAAACAGGGTCTCAAATTGTCCAGACTTGCCACAAACTTGTAATCCTCCTGCTTCAGCCTCCCAGAGTGCTGGTGCCAACTGTTTCTTAGTGGGGTCTGATTTGGTGGGCACCATGCCACACAATGCAAGTCACCAAGCTCTTAGCCCACTGAAAACAGAGGTTTTAGACAGTAACCACCATCTTATTATTATCATTTATGTTTCTGGGGCCTGAGTGGGCCCAGCCCAGTGGTCCACATGCAGGGGTCTCATTTGGTTCCATCAGACAGTGACGGGGGCTGGACCGGGCCATCCCAAGGTTGCTTCTCCCCCCTGTCTAGCACTTGGGATGAGGAGGTGGGAACAGCTGGGGCAGGAACAGCTGGCGCTGCTCAGGTATCTCTGCCTGGGTGCGATTGCTCTCTCTGCACGATGACTTCCGGGCAGCCAGACATACACAGTGACCGGGGCAACCATGTGCAGAGCCAGTGCACACCTGGCAAGAGCCAATTAACTGTCACATTGCTTCCTGGTTCACGCCAACCCCTCAGTCAGAGACTTCTCACAGGCAGCTTGTAACCAACCTTGGGTATAATTTACACTCCCAGAAAATGCTAGAAACCCAAACTTGCCCACCCCACCAGCTGCTGGCCACTTAGCATTTGACAGCAGCCACATACTCGGGCTCCACTGGCCCGTGTCCCTCTGTAGTGTCCCTTCTGTAGTGCTCTGAGAGTTAAACCTGTCACTGAGACCTACCGTGCCAGAGACAGGGATGTGGGCCTCAAGTTTCACAAACAGCAAAACTGTGGGAGAACAGTCAGGAAACGATGCAGCGGCTGGCTTTCAAAACCATGGACACCATGCATAGCATCACCAGTCCCTGGAAACTGCATGTCAGGAGTGTCTCCAGTTACTGTGACAATGATATTTTACAGTTTTATTTTATGGTGCTGAGGATTGAATTCAGAGCTCTTTCACTGATCTAGATTCCCAGCTCTCTTTAAATATTTTTATTGAATTTTGAGACAGGATCTTACAAGTTACTAAATGGCCCACACTGGTCTCAAACTCAGAATCCTGTCACCTCAGCCTGAGATTATAGGGCATGTGCCACGACACCTAGGTTGTGACAACTGATAATAACCTCCCCCAGACATACTCACTCCCAAATGTGCTGGCAAAGGCAGTGCCAGGCCTTATTTGCCCGGAATGAGCCAGCCAGTAATTGACATTCAGTGGGGGTCAGGTAGTTGATATGTCCCCAACAAGCAATTTGTGTAGTTTGTATAGTGCTACTGAGGGATTATGAGCCACACTGATTTTTCCTTTTATTTATTTAGGGTTTTTTGAAGACAGGCTCTCTATATGTGGTTCAGGCTGGCCTTGAACTCATTATGTGACCAAGGCTATCCTTGAATTCACAGTGATCCTCCTGCCTCAGCCTCCCAAGTGCTGGGATTACAGGCATGTGCCACTGTGCCTGGCCTGAAATATGCTTCCTGCTCCTTGGTGAAGTCTGGCTGTCCTCCAGGGCCAGCCCAGCCCCAGAAGTCCTTTGATCGCCAGTGACCAACACACTCCTGAGAAGAGCAGACCAGGGGACTAAACTGTGGTGGCTCTCACATCCCTGCCAGGCAAACTAGTGAACTTGCTTATAAGTCGTAGCTAATTATTAGTGCAGCTAATAGCCACCGGGAGGAAAGCAGTCTCCTCTGAGAGCAGGAGGTCTTCCTGGCTTCCGTTTGGCAGGAGTAAAGGTGGGGTCAGGATTTTTGCTATCTCCTTAGGCCATTTACCTGAGAGCAACGTCTTTCCTTCTTTCTTCTGAATTTTTTTTAAATGAAATTTTGATCATTCTACTCAAGGATAATCCTAGCTGTCGAGAAGGGAACTCCCAGGTGGCCACGTACCAAACATTAGCGTCTGAGAGCCTCTTAACCCGGGGCAACCTAGAAGGACTGAATTACCTATTAAAGCACACCACGAGGTTGACGAGCTGATCCAACTTAGACACACAGCATGGTGGCCGCCTCAGGGCCAGTAAATGTCACCACAGGAAAATATCGCAGCTACATAGTTGCTCATCACTTTTTTCGATGTGTAATAACAATAATCTCCACTGACATAATTTAATGCTTAATATTAGATAATTAGCACTCTTCATTATGAGCCCCAAGCACTTACAAATTATGAGCCCCTAAGTGTCTTACAAATATGAACTCATAAGTCATCCTCAAGTCATCCCTATGAAGTAGACAGCGTTAACACAGCCGTTTTCAGAAAAGGTAACAGAAAGGCAAAGAGACTGAGGGACTTGCTCCTGGTCATACCAGCAGCAGAAGCATCTCCGGGAGTAGAGACCACAGACAGACAGGGTGGGCCCAGATCTTTGTTCTCCTCCCAAGGCTGCTCTGCCACCTCTGTGGACAAGGTGATGATATGAGCATCTCTAGGCCTTGGGCTTGCCCCTGAGTTTCTGTTCAATAAAGGGGTCTGTCTCACCTTACTACAAATCTTGTGAGATCAGTTTTCCCATCTGTGAAATGAGCCTGTTGTTTTTATGGTGCTGGGGATAGAACCTAGAACCTCACAGGTGCTAGCCAAGCGCTCTGTGGTAGAGCCACACCTAAACTGCTACACTGATGCTTCAATCATTTGTTTTCCCATGATGCTTCAGTCATTTGTTCATTTACCATCTCCTTACTGAATATTCATGATGTGTCAGTCACAGTCTTAAGCACTGGCATTTGGAGGGTGCGAAGAAATAATTTGTGCACTTATGGTAGTTGGGGAGGCAGACAACAAAGATAAATATATTACATATGGTTATTTGTTAAAAGATAGAAGTTATGTGTTAGAGGTTGATAAAGAGTTTAAGAGAAAAAAAGTAAGGTAAGGAAAGCAGGCATGGTGATGCACACTGTAATCTCAGCACTCCAGGAGGTTGAGACAAAGAGGACTGCAAATTCAAGGCCATCCTGGGCAATTTAGGGACTTAGCAAGACCTTGTCTCAAAATTAGAGGGAGTGAGGGGCTGGGATTTAGTGCAAAGACCCTGAGTTCAGTCCCCAGTGCAGAAACAAAGAAAAGGAAAAGAAGGCAGTGGAGAGGGGGGAGGGGAAAGGGGGGCTAATGGTGTGAAACCATTGTCCAAAAGAGACGAAGGGGTGGGGGTAAGGGAAATATCCGGATGCCAGGTAGCATTAGGAACCACCCGAGGTCACTTCCTTGAGAGTGCAAGGACCCAGGAGTAGTGCTGATGTCCGGCCCCCAAGCTGTGTGGGTGCAGGCATGGGGTGCAGGGCTGGATTTAACCAGCATGTCAGCATGTTTTCAGAGGAAGTCAAGAAGAGTGTGTGCAAATGAAGGTTTTAATTTTTAATTATAATTTAAACTTGGTGGGGGAGCAGAGCTGAGGGAAGATTGATGCCCTGGAAGGCTGCTGTTCTGAAGAGGCTGCTGTCACTGTTATTGAACCAAGTTCTGTTGTGACTGGAGGGCAGGAGAGGAGTGGGAACAAGGTCACTGAAGAGGTCAGGGAACGGGGAGGGAGGTGTCATCTACCTGGACACAGGGATCACCAGAATGGTGATAGAAGCAGCCTGAGAGAAGTGAATCAAGGCAGAGGTTAAAGAGGGAGGTGCACGCCTGGGTCAGCAGGTGACCTGTGAGGTGGCCAGTGACTGACTCCTGATGACAGGAGCTCTGCAGCTAGGCAGCTGGGAGCGGAACCAGAGGATGGTTCTGGAAGCAGCTCCCCGGGGCAGGGACACCTACTCTTTTGGAACGAGCCTAAGAAAGCCCAGTCCTGGTTTGAGCAAGATGACAAGCTGAGAAAAAAGATTTTGCCAAAGACAGGTCTTGAATGGCAAAGGCCCAAGGAGCTGCGGACATACTGGGGGAAGGGGCGGAAATGGTTTCCCCTCATGGAGGTCAGTGTGCTTCTGGTCAAGTGAAGTGTTTAGCCTGACGCAAGTGCGAGTGTCGTGGTAGCTGTGCTTAGAGCTCCTGATGGGGTCTGATCACACAGGGGGTTTTTTTGTTTTTGTTTTTGGGTTTTTTTTGGCCGGTCTCAGCAGGGTTTGAAGTTTCCGTTTTCCTGCCTCAGCTTCCCAAAGTGCTGGGATCACAGGCCTGCGCCACGCTGCCCACCCAGTTCCAGGCAGGGTGTTCTGTCCGAAGAGGAAAAGCAGAGGACTTCTCTGGATCGTTGCTCACACTCAATCAGCCAGTACTCAGTGTGGCATCCGCAGCCGTGGCAGCCCCACCCGGTCCCCTATTGGAACTGAAGATGACCTTGGGAAGACGCTGACCCACCGACCCCTCTCGACCCATAGGACACTGGCAGCGGCGATGGGTGCTCGGCCCTCGCGGCAGCGCCAGCCCGTGCACCCGCCGGTGGCCCTGGACTCGCTACCCCCTGAACTGCTCGTGCGGGTGTTGAGCCACGTGCCGCCTCGCGCGCTAGTGACCCGCTGCCGTCCTGTGTGCCGTGCCTGGCGCGACGTGGTGGACGGGCCCACCGTGTGGCTGCTGCAGCTGGCCCGCGACCGCAGCGCCGAGGGTCGCGCAATCTACGCCTTGGCCCAGCGCTGCCCGCCCAACAGCGAGGACGAAGAGGAGCTCCCGTTCTGCGCCCTTGCGCGCTTCTGTCTGCGTGCGCCGCTCGGCCGTAACCTCATCTTCAACTCCTGCGGAGAGCGTGCGTGCCGGGGGCGGGGCCTAAAAAGGGGTGGGGCCGGCCGTTCTGTAGGAACCCAGGGAAGAGGGGCCCGAGGAAGCAGGATGAGTGGGCATGGCCAGGGCAGGTTTGAGAGATGTAGCCAATGGGAGACAACTAAAGGAGCTAGTGGGCGGGGCAGAAGCGGACGTGAAACTAGGAAAGTGCGCTCAGAGGCTGGACTTAGGGGAAGGTGCGTGAGGCTGGTTGGGTGAAGCTGATTGGGTTATAATGGGGGCGAGGTTTGCATACTATACTAAAGCCTCACCCAACAGAGGTAATCTGAGATAGAGGGCGGGGCAAGGTAGGGCTGGGTCCCCGGGTGGCGCCAGGAATTGGAGAAGCAAAAAGGATACTGACAGCAAAAAGGAGACGGAGGAGAAAATTGAATGGAGGGGCAGACTAGGTGACGCAGGGATACTGAATACTCACAGATGGGGTCTGAAGGGAAGCAGCCTGGGGGAGGAGGATGACAGGAAGGAGCGAGTGGGCGAGACAGGCTGAACGGTGGCGGGGTCTCTGCTGGGCGAACCCCTCACGTTGAACCCTGTTTGTCCTCAGAGGGTTTCAGAGGCTGGGAGGTGGAACACGGCGGCAATGGCTGGGCGGTGGAGAAGAACATAACCCTGGTGCCCGGGGCTCCTTCCCAGACCTGCTTCGTGACTTCTTTCGAGTGAGTGGACCCTGATGCCTGGGGCCCCCGGCTGAAGAGGGAGGAGGGACCCCTCACGGTCCCCATCCCCGGCATTCCTGCATTCTTGCGTCCAGCAAGTATTGAAAGTCTGCCAGATATACAGGTTCCTGGCACTGTTTTGCTGCTGGAGATGCAAAGGAAAAAAAAATAGAAAAATGGCAACCTTTTCTTACTTCCTTTGCATTTTAGATATAGAGTGAGAGTAGATGTTAAACCCAAGCAGTTCCCGGGCATAGTGGAGCACGTCTGTAATCCCAGAATTCTGCAAAGCTGAAGCAGAAACATTGCAAGTTTGAGTCCAGCCTGCTAGCAATTTAGAGAGACCCTATCTCAAAATAAAAACTAAAGGCCAGGAATGTAGTTCAGTGTGAAGGCTGTGGGTTCTATTTCCAGAATTTTTTTTTTAAATTTTAAATCAGTTGATTGTGCTTTTTCTTTCTTTCTTTTGCTTTTTGAGACAGGGTTTCACCATGTAGTTCAGGCTGGTTTTGAACTCACTATGTAGCCCAGACTGGCCTCAAATTCACCAAGATCCTCTTGCCTCAGCCTCCCAAGTGCAGGGGTCCAACACCACCCCTGGCACCAATTGATTCTCTTTTAACCTCTTATTACCTAGTCATTCTCCTTATCCCCTTCTTCTGTAAGCAACTGTTCTCATTTGGCTTTATCCAGCAGCTCTCTAGTAGTTGACAATACACTGGGGAGCAGCAGTGATATCTCACTGTTGTCTTAATTTGCATTTTTCTATAATGATTAAGCATTTCTTCATGTGCTGTTTTGATTCTTTCTTTTGTAAATTACCTGTTCATATTTTCTCTTAGTACTGGTGTATTTCTTGTTGACTTGAAAGAATTCTCTGTATCATCCAGATGTCCGTTGTGCATCCTGGGAATTGTAGAAATTTTCTTCCACTTTACCATCTGTATTAATTGTGTCCAT
Source organism: Dolichotis patagonum (assembly GCA_004027295.1). Lineage (NCBI taxonomy): Eukaryota > Metazoa > Chordata > Mammalia > Rodentia > Caviidae > Dolichotis > Dolichotis patagonum. The sequence goes on along the minus strand of PVJX010003192.1, from coordinate 104,670 downwards.
GGTGGTTTTTGTTGGCAGAAATCTTTTGCTTCCAGCTCGGCATGGTGCCACACACCTGTAATCCCAGCACATGGGAGGCTGAGGCAGTGGGATCACCTTGAGTTTGAGGCCAGCCTGGGCTACATAGTGACTCGAGGTCAACCTGAACTGCATAGCAAGACCCTGTCTCCAAGGGGGCAAAAAAGAGAGAAATAAAGAAATCTTTTGCTTCCATATGATCAAAAATTTCTCTCTTCTCTAAAATTTGTATTCTGGAAGTAGATTTGAAATTAAAATAAAATAAAAATCGTATTCTTGGGCTTGGGCTTGTAGCTCAGTAATACAGTATTTGTCTACCATGCATGAGGCCCTGGGTCCAATCCCCTGCATTAAAAACAAAAACAAAACTGTATTCTTGAAATTTTGTTTTAAAAATTCCCTCTCCACCCCTAGATCCTAGCAATAGTTCCTTATATACTCTTTATTAGAACCTCATAGTTTATCTTCACATTTAGGTCTTCTTTTTTTTCTTTTTTAAAAATTTTTTTTCCAATACTGAACTCAGGCCCCTCACACTGAGCTGCACACCCAGCTCTTTTTCTTATGTTGAGATGGGGTCTCACTGAGTTGCCCAGGCTGGGTTCAAACTTGCTAGCCTCCTGCTTCAGCCCCTGGAGAATGCTAGGGTTCCAGGGGTGCACCACTGTGCCTAGTTTAGGTCTTTGAATGTGCTATTCTGTAAGGATTCAAAACCCTGCCATATACTGAACCTGTTTTTACAGTACTATCTACTGAAGAATCGGTCCATTCCCCGTGGCATGGTGCCACCTCTGTCATGTAGGAAGTCCCCATGCATACCTAGGTCTGTCTCTGACAGTGTTCTGCGCATAGCCAATTCCGTCCTTCTACCAACACCACACTCTTTCTGCTGTCGTAGCACATCCAAATGAGGAGAAGGACCACAAGGGACACTGCAGGACCCCAAGTCTAGTTATAGTGCAGGAGGTACATGTCACCCAAGGCCTACAGAGGGTGAGGGAAGGAACAGCTATGGGACATGAAGGCAGAGGAGGCAGTGAGGAGACAGCACTGTGGACTATACCCTTTCTTTGACCCAGAAGGATTAATACTTGGATCTTACTCTTTCCTCCCTAGATCCACTCATACAGGTCATGCAGACTTAGAGGCCCCAGAACTCTCTGCTCTCATATCAAATATGTGGCCTCCACTGGGACTCATGTCCTGGTCCCCACAAACATTTGTGTCAGGCTAGCAAATGGGTTACCCTCCTAGAGCCCAGAGCTGGGTGGAGAATGAGGAGGGGTCTGAGAGGCCAAGGAGGGGTGTGAGACCTGTCATACGTCTCCTGCACTGTCCAGCAAACCCTGAGCAGCTGCTTTAGGCAAGGTGATCAAGGAAGGCTTCCTGGAGGAGGTGGTTTCTCCCTGCAGCTTGAAGGCCAGGACTGTGTGTCCCAGCCTCTGCTCCTCCCCTCTCAGATGGTGCTTCAAGAGACAGCTGGTGGATCTGGTGATGGAGGGGGTGTGGCAGGAGCTTCTGGACAGTGCCCAGATTGAGATCTGCGTGGCCGACTGGTGAGTGGAGTGGCAGCCGCCCCCAAGAGACAGCCGAGGTGGCAGTGTATAGCAGGAGGGGCTCAATTCCAGCCTTCAGCCCGCTGGGTCACTGGTTCGGGCACCCTTCCTAGTGAGGAAGTGAGGCTCAAAGTTAGAGTGGGAAGGGGCGGAGCCTTGGTGAGCCTAGAGCTGGGACCCTGGGATTGGCCCCCGGGGCTCACCCACTGCTTGATGTCCCTATCACCCCAACTCAGCGCTAACTCTGAAGGCCTGTGGCTGCCCTAGGCTTCTGAAGGGTGAACTCAGCTCAGAAGAGACACAGTGGGGGTGGGGGCGCGGCTGGCTTCAGAGTCCAGGAGCCTTATCCTGCTAGCGCTCCCCTGCCAGAGCACACAGGCTCTTCCTCAGAGCATTCAGGCTCTTCCCCAGCTCTGGTCCTACTCCGAGGTCGCCAAGCTCCCCCCCCCCCCCCCCCCCGTCGTGGTTTTTCCCTCCACCCCAGCCCCGCCCCTCAATCTAGCCAATCAGAACCTCCCAGGTTCTTTGGTTTGGCTCCACCCCAGAAGGGCCCAGAAGCCACCAGGTGTGATGCAGGGGTGTAGGACCTTCATGAAGGTGCTGGATGCCCTCAGCTTCCTTCCTCCCAACCCAGAGAGCTGGCTGGGCAGCGAGGACATAGTCTTACTGCCACCTGGCAGGTGGGGTGCCCGAGAGAACTGCGGCTGCGTCTACCGCCTTCGGGTGCGCCTCTTGGACGTGTATGAAAACGAAGTGGTCAAGTTCTCCGCCTCACCCAACCCGGTCCTTCAGTGGACTGAGAGGAGCTGCCGACAGGTGGGTCCAGACCGCCGTCCCAACTCACCCTGACCTGCTCTGGGCACAGAAACCCAGCCTGTCACCCTGCTGTGTCGTCGTCATGCTCCGCTGCCGTTGGTAACAGTTTTTGAGCACTTAACTACACCACCTCCCAGGCCTGTTCCAAAAGAGTTAGGGATTAATTTGTTTCCTTAGCACAACAGCCTAGCTGTTCAACAAACATTTATTGAGCGCCAGCTGTGTGTGCAGAAAACTGCTAAAGGAGATAGAATGCAGTGGTGAACCAAATTTTTTGCCCTGCTCCATCTTACAATTGGGGAAGCTCAGGTACAGGACGGTAAGTGAGTGACTCAAAGTCACACTGAAGGCATGCAGGGTCCGATTCGAACCCTGGCTGACTCCTAAGCCTGTGGTGTCCGAATCATTGCGCTTCAAATATCAAAGTTACCTTCTAGGCAGCCTCTAGCTTTCACTCCTGCCCTCTTCCCCTGTGAACCCAAAACAGAGCATCCGGAGGATCCCACAAAATCTGAGTCATATAACACTTCCCTGCCTATAACCCTCCCTTGGCTGCATCTCAGAGGAAGAGATGCCCATGAATCAGCTGTCAAAAGGAAATAAAAGTGAAAAGAGGAGGGCGGGGATGTAGTGCAGTAGTATAGTGCCTCCCTGGCAAGGGAGAGGTTGTGAGTTCCATTCCCAGTACAAAGGAGAAAAAAAAAAGAGGACAGTAAAATGTCCAGGAGATTAGTGTTTGCCAGGAACTGACAGAAAGGAGGAACAGGAAGTAGTACCTGATGGATACAGGAGGTTTTTCCGGGATGAAGAAAGTATTCCAGACTTAGATAGTGGTTATGGTTGGATATCAGTGTAAATACACTAAAAATCACTGGATTATACACTTTAAGATGGTGACATCTGTGTTTCATGAATTTTATCTCAATTTAAAAATTCCAACTAAGAAAAAAAAAAAAAGCCAGAGTCCTCCTATAGCCCAGAAGGCCCCCCACATGCTCTTCCCAGTACTTCTTTGAGCTGGTGTCCTACTTTTTCCCTCTCTGCTGCAGGTATTCTCCCACCACAGGGCCTTTGCACAGCTACTTACCGTCTGGAACGCTCTTCCTCCATAGCTCCACATGATTCCCTCCTCTCCTTCGGATATCACCTCAGGGAGGCCCTTGCTTGCTTGCTTTGCTCATGTGCCTGGCACCTGCCTGGCAAGATGCCCTCTGCTCCTCCACCCCACCTGCCTTCAGTGTCTGCCCCTAGGGGAAAGTCATCTCCACCGGTCAGGGGCTTCTGCTGCTGGCCCCACTGCTGTGCCCTTACACTGAGCACAGAGCCTGGTGCCTGTTGGGTGGATGGGCAGTGAGCGTCTGCAGAAGGGGAAAAGGAGCCCTGGCCCTCACCTTCTCTCCTTTCCCCACAGGTCTCCCACGTGTTCACCAACTTTGGCAAGGGCATCCGCTATGTGTCTTTTGAGCAGTACGGGAGAGACACACGTTCCTGGGTGGGGCATTATGGTGCCCTGGTGACCCACTCCAGCGTGAGGGTCAGGATTCGACTTTCTTAGCCGGCCAGCACGACCCAGCCTTCCGGGACACACTGCCATCTGCTGGATGTCGTCAGAATCAGAAGTGGCTTTGCAGCCCTGGGCCTGAGGATGCCCAGGATGAGTCCTATGGCATCTACATGGTGACCCTCACTCTGTGAACGAACCAGAAGCCGTGCCACCCACTCCATGGCTTGCTCAGCTCCCCGGTGGAGGGTGCCATAAACTAGAGACAGGCTGGGCGTGGTGGCACATGCCTGTAATCCCAGCACCCGGGAGGCTGAGCCAGGATTGCTGCAAGTTCAAGGCCAGCTTGGGCTACACAGTGAGATTCTGCCTCAAAAATACATAAAATACATAAAAATACATAAAATACATAAAAATAATATTTTTAAAAAATAGAGACATTTAGTTTGTGTGCTGTTCCCTCACAGGTGGACATCAGTGATTAAACTGAGTCAAGAAATGAAGGCCAAAACAGCCTTTACGGTGCTAGGAAAAGCTGCCAATAAGGGAAGGGTGACTCTTGTCCATGTTTTTGGGGTCACAAGCAGAAGCCAGAGGTCAGTTGGGCCATCTATCCTTGAAACCAACAGGCCCCTCAAAGGAAACCCTGTTGTGTTGGGGTCTCTGGGACTCAGCTGTGGGGCCCTGTAACCAGCCATCTCTGGGTATTTCGAGCCCTTCCCTTTGGGTCAGGTGTCTGTCGGGAGTTCCCAAGGCCACGCCTCACCCTCATCTCCTGCTGGATGACACCTTCCTTTCCCCTCACTCTGGCCCTCCTGCATGGGGACCTTAAGCAGGGTGCATCATGAGGGGAAGCACCCTGTGCCAAAGTCCTGGGCTCGTGCCAGCAGGGCCCAGCCAACCACTTGGCTCTATGACACTGGTGTTAAGTATGAGGTGCTTTTTGTCTTTACTCTGTACTTGATGCCTCCAGAACTTACAATCACAAGAGCCCCAGGAGGCTGCATGCCAATTGCCTCTGTCCCCATGAGAGCTTCCAGAACCAGGGACACCTATGATGCACCCAGCAAATGAGGCCCTCAGTACTCTGCTCAGCAGTCCTCAGGCAGGGGCACTCATCAATCCCATGCAGTCCAGGCAGTCAGCTCTGTTTGCTTGTTTTTGTTTATTGTGACAGGGCCTCACTCGGTAGTCCAGGAAGGTCTTGAACTCCCGATCCTCTCTCCTCAGCCTCAAATGCTAGAATTAGCAGTGTGCTGCCATGCCCAGTTTTGAGTCAGGATATAAATGACATACCCCAAGTCACCGGGCCAGTAAGCAGAGGAGGTGGGGCTTGGGCCAGGGTTGAGCTACAGGGCCCAGTGACAGAACCATAACCTCCACAACTTAAAAGCGAAGGTGGCCAAGCTTGTGATCACACAATTCTGATGGCCAGAATTACCTTCAGTGTCATTTTCCAAGGGAGGAAAGAGAGGCCCGGAGCAAGGAACCACTACAGCCAGCTCACAGGGCAGCTAGGGGTACAGCCAACACATGAACCCAGCTGTGTTGGATAGTATCAAAGAACACCCCTCAGGCTTGAAGCACCCCACTTCACCCTTTCAATACAATTACTGCCCTTTCCCAGATGACCCCACGCAGGGGCAGCAGCACAGCAAGGCCTCGTCAGTGCTGCCAGCAGGCTGCAGAGCTTAAACCGGAGTAGCCCACACAGGCACTGTGCATGCAGACATGTGTAATCTTCACTGCTTTCTGGAAGAGAACACTGAGGCCACGAGAGGATGACAATACCACAACCACACCCAGAGGTCAGACACTGCACCAGGGAGTCACATGGCAACCATCAGGATCTGTGTGTTTATTACAACCCCTTCCAGCCAACAGCAGCGTGGCGTCTTGTCCCAGCAGAAGAGGACCCTCATGCCAGCAATAAACTCTGACCCCAAGGGTATTAACGGGGGACCTTTTTCTGATCCATCCCCAGAACCCATATGAGCTGAAGGGGGCCCTGATGGAAGAGGTGGGCCTCAGCTTTATGGAGGAGCTGCCAGACCCAGGAGCCAGGAGCCGAAGATCAAGGTTCTTTTTCTGCAGGGAGCCCAGGCCGCTGCACACACCGTTCATTTCTTCTTCTGTACATGGCCACAGTCATACTTGCCCCGAACAACTTTGAGCTTGACACCAGGCAAGTCCTGGGTGCGGCCACCCTCCACGAGGACCACGTGGTGCTCCTGCAGGCTGTGACCCTCTCCGGGGATGAAGCAGACAGCTTCGCGGCCGGTGCTGAGCCGCACACGGCAGCACTTGCGGTTTGCCGAGTTTGGCTTCTTGGGCTTGCGGATGAATGTGCGCAGGACCACGCCCTTCAGCTGTGGCCGGCCCTCTGTGGGGCCCAGATGCTTGGGGGGCCGCTTGGGGGGCCCCAGGCGATGCATCTGATTCAGGGTAGCCATGGAGCGAGTGGCCCAGAGCTGGGGAACCAGGGCCAGGCCTGGAAAGATACAACCGGGAGAGTGGAAGGCAGTTATTATCCTGGCCCACAGATAACAACATTTGCAACTCAATTTTGGTGTTCTAGGCATGGATCCAAGCACTTTAAAGGACGCGTTTGTTTACATCCTGGGGTATTTTTGGATAATAGTAATAACTGTTAACATTTATTGAACAACCACAATGTGTCAGGTTCTGTTTTAAGCTTTTTACATAAATTAACTCACTGTCTTCTCAAAGAAGGTACTAATTTGAAAGCTGTTCAGAAATAATGAAATTGAGCAGAGTGCCTGCATCACACATGCACTCAGGCCACCCCTGCGGCAGCCCTGTGGGGGTGCTCCTAGAGGCTCACCCCTCCTCTCACGCCCACATCCAGCCTATGAGCACATGCTGTCAGGTCGGCTCTCAGTACAGCTCAGAATCCACCACCTTCTCCCTCCACTGCTAGGCCCATCTTAGTCTGCCACGTCCTCAGGTTGGACTATGACCCCTCCTCCCAACCCCTGCCTCTGGCTCCCAAACATACAGCCAGGGGGAGCCCAAACACTAGAGGCAGATCACACCCCTGCCCTGCTTAGTGCTCCGTGACTCCATCCCAGAAGCAAGTTTTTCACCCAATCTGTCCCCAGGATTCCTCTGACCTCAGCTCCCAACTAGCCCCTTGCTCTTGCTGTTCCAACCTGGGACCCCGAAAATACCACCAGGGAGGAGACCATGATGGTGCAGTAAGAGGAAAATGGGGTGGGGGAGATTTTCAACTGGATTTGTTCATGGACTGCGTGTAGCTGCATGAAGATACAAACTGGGTTCTTAGGAACATTCATTGAACACCCAGTGTCTATGCCACAGTGATGGGGACACGCAGGGATTGAGAACACAGGGCCCTAAGATGATCTTGGGCTCTGAGGTTACTGTATCATCTACCTATCCATCTCCTCCTCTCTCTGCAGCTCCAACAAGTATCCTGCCAGCTCCCCAACCTCACACTCCTCTCCTTACCCAGCCCCACTGTCCACGCCCATGTATCCTTTTGACTCAAGCGATGGCCCAAAAATCTTTCCCCCTCTTTTGTTTTTTTGAGGCAAGATCTTACTATGCAGATCAGGCCACAAGCCAGCCGTGAACTCACTGTCACTTGTAAATTCATGACCTCCTGCCTCAGCCTCTTGAGTGCTGGGATTTCAGGCATGTGCCACCAGCCCCAGCAACAGCTGAATTCTCAAAGCTGAACCATTCTTAGAAGTGACTGTGACTAGCATCATGCCTCTAAGCAAGGCTCTTGGCATCTGTGCCTTATTTTCCTCACCTACATCCTGGGCACTATGACTGCATCTCTCTCCTGGATGCCATGTGAGGCTACCATGAAAAATATTCATGTCTAGTGAGCCCCAGATACCGAGGCAGGGAGCATGCCGAACTTGCCCACCCAGATGATCTGTGCTGAGTGACAGTGCGTAAGGATGGTTTTCAAAGCACACAGATGGATGAAGTACCTTCCTCAGGAAATAGTCCATGGGAGCATTTGATGTCTCAGGACAGTACAGAGCCAGGTGCAGTGCCACCTGTAATCCCAGCACTCTGGGAGGTTGAAGCAGGAGGATCCCAAGCTTGAACCCAACCTGTGCAACTCAATGACCCAGGCACTGTCTCCAATTAAAAGGGGAGGGGAGGCTAGTTACCTTGAATGGGACTACGACTCACCTGTTGTCTTGCAGCCCGAGCCCTGCTAAAAACCACCGAGGAGCCACTCCTGATTTAAAGCCCGTAATTCTCCTATGGCTGTGACTGAGGCGCGAAAGTCCCAGAGGGGATAACTCTCATACACCCTGGTCCCTGGAGCCCGACCTATCCAACTTACCACGACTTAGGGACGTGTTGAGGCCATGGAGAAGGCCAGACCAGGTCATCCCGTCTCCGGGTGGGTCCCTGTGTTAGGGTATTAGGGATAAGAGACGCAGAAAGGAGATAAAAGTGATCGTAGTCACCCGAGGGCCCAATTTCCTACGGAAGTTCTTTGGGAGATCTAACCAAAACCCTTTATACTATTACTAGAAAGACTCTCTGCAAAGTTGTCCTCGCTCTAACTAGGCTCTTGAGGACGTATCGGTCCCGCCTGCATACATGAGAAAAGAAGAACGTAGGGTGAGGGCCGGGGAGACCTAAGGAACCAGACTATCTCACCGACCTCGCCGACCCTAGTAGGGTCTGAAGATACTGTGCATCCTGCCGCCAGCCCCTTCCGGGGGTTTACAGGCAGTGATTGGCTGGCTCGTTTGTGAAAAGGGCAGGACACACACGACGATTGGGCAAAAACGGAGTCTCTCTCAGTCCAGTGATCTGTTTTCTGAGGCCCTGCCAGGGCAACATCTTCCAGAGTCTGATTGGTTTACCTGAGCAGAATGGCTCCTTTGCAATTGGTCTAAACGTGGAGTAGGCGGGATAAAGGGCTTCTCGTTTCCGACCCAAGATGGCTGCGTCCGTGCCGCGGTGTTTATGGCCTTTGCTGGCTCGTCGAGGGCTTCGTTTCCGGGGAGACTGCGTCTACAACCAGAACCCATGGAGAAATTTTGCTACAGAGAAACGAAGCCCGAACCTCCTGTACCAGCACGCGCGCGAAGGCTACAGTGCACTACCTCACCTGGACGTGGAGCTGCTGTGCGCATGCCCAGAAAAGGTCGCGCGCGCTCTGGAGCTCCGCAAGGGGGAGTTGCGGCCGGCGGACCTGCCTGGGATCGTGAGTGCGCTTGCGCCGGGCGGCGGGCGCGGGCTGCTGAATTTATCGCGCTGGGTTTGCAACAATTCGGTTTGGGGGATGAGAGGGCCTAATTGCAAAAATTTTAGTTACTTCCAGCGTTAGTTAGTGTCTTGGGCATGGCATCCCCTTATGTGTCAATGGTCGGCTGAGGGCTGGGGATTTCCTGTGTGCCAAGGATGCCTTCTGTTATCCTGGAAGTCCCTTTTGCGTCTGTTCGGGCTGGGTACTTAGGGTGTTCTAGAGACCTACTATAAACAGGGCCAAGGCCCTCTGGGACACACACACACACACACACACACACACACACACACACACAATGGGGACTGTATCAGGCGGAGAAGGCACAGTCGGTGGGGCCTCGCTTTCAATGCCACAAGAAGCAAGCGGTCTCCCAATCCCAGGTTTCCCGCCTTGGTGGCGCACACCTGTAACCCCAGCATTTGGGAGGCTGCGGCAGGAGGATCCTTGAGTTCGAGGCCAGCTTGGGCTTCAAAGTGATCTCAAGGCTGAACTGCAAAGCGAGACCCTGTTTCAAAAAAAAAAAAAGAAGAAGAAGAAGAAGCAAGCGGTTAAATAGGCTTTAATGGATGAATGGCTATGTTGAGCAGATACTTTTTTTTTCTTTTACCCGGGATTGAACTGTCGACCTCATGCTTGCCAGGCAGGTGCTTAAGCCATTGAGCTAAATCCCCAGCCTGTTCAGCAGATACTTAAGGGACATCTGTGTTCCAGTGTTCCAGGGGTTGAGAATAGTCCAACCCGGCATGGTAGCAAAGCCTGTAATCCCAAACACTCAGGAGGCTGAGGCAGGAGGATCCTTATTTGTTTGAGGCTAGCCTGGGCTACAAAGTGAGTTCAAGACCAGCCTGAACTGCATAGTGAGACTATCTCACGAAGACCCCCCCAAAAAAAAATCATTAGTTCTTATATAATGCTACATACTAGGAAACTGAACCTGGAGTCATCTTTTTTGCCCCTGCACTGAGGATTGAACCAAGGGCCTTCACCCTGAGTTATATCCCCAGTCTATTTGTTTATACTTATTCTCTCCTGGGACTGTTTCACCAAGTTGCCCAGGACAGGTTTACACTTGAGATCTTCCTGCCTCAACATCCCAGAGTGCTGGGATTACAGGCATGTGCCACCATACGAAGTTTGTAGTCATCATATCTCTATGGTGAATAATAGTAAGGTCACCAAGTCTTCCTGGTCTGCTCTTGGAGCCCCCAACCAGCCTGTTCTAAATGATTTTTGTACTTTGGCCTCTATTAATTTTTCCAACAACCCTGTGAATTAAGTGTCATTATTTCCCCCTCAGTCTATCAAAAGGGAAATAGGTGCAGAGCTGTTAATTAATTTGCCAAGATCACAAAGCTGGTAAGTGGCAGAGCAGGGATTTGAATACTTGCTGTTTGGCCCCAGAACCTGCAATCTGAACCATTCTGCTATGCTCTACCATAATCAAGATGAGCCGAGTTCACAGCCTGGTAAACAAGACAGTTATTTCACATACAGTTGTGACTGTGTACTAAGACTCTGGTGAGTACTATGAAGGCAAAGTAGAGGACAGCTTCTCTGAGGAAGTGAGTGGCATTAGGCAAAGATATGTAGACTGAGTGAGAGCCCCTAGAAGAGTGGGGGACAGGTGTCCCAAGGGAAGGGGCTCAGCATTTACAAAAGCTAAGGGGTGGAATATTCCATTTGGTAGACACTAAGGTAACTTGGCATCATAGTCTTTAGTAGCCAAGAATAAGGATGTATCTCACATTCTAACCCAGAACACACACCCACAATTGAAGCCAGTTTCATGTCCTTACCATGGGTGATGCAGTCATTTTTAAAAATTATATTCTCCTTCTTTTTAAAGTGCTTGTGTAGAAATCCTAAATTAATGTTATTTGTTTTTTGAGACAGGAGCTTGCTGTCTAGTCCAGGCTGGTCTTGAATTTACTATGTAGCTCAGGCTGGCCTCAAACTGTGGCAACCCTCCTGCCTCAGCCCACTAAATGCTGGGATTACAGGCATGCAGAACCATGCCCAGTATAGAGATCCTGAATTAATGTTATAACTCATTGTCTGGGCTGTTGTACCGGAAAGCTATAGACCAGGTAGTTGGGGGTTTTTTTGTTTTGTTTTGTTTTGTTTTTTGTCTTTTTGAGTCAGTCTCACACCTTGAGCTCACTATGTAGCCCAGGCTGGTCTCAAACTTGCAATGATCCTCCTGCCTCAGCCTCCCAAGTACTGGGATCACAGATATGCACCACCATGCCCATCTTAACTGGGCAGCTTCTGAGCAACAGGAATTTATTTCCCATCAGTTGGGAAGTCCAAGGTCAAGGCACCAGCAGGGTTGGTGTCTGGTTCCTAGATGCCATGTTCTCATTATGTCTTCACATGGGGGAAGAGGAAGAATTCACAGTGGTCTCTTTAATATGTGTAATAATACACATGTCAGAGCTGTAGCCTTGTGACCAAAGCTGTGATCTCCCAAAGCTCCATCTCCTAATGCCTTCCCATGGGGCAGGGATTGGAACTTATGAAGAAGGTGGACACAGGCATTCATTCCACAGTGCCTGTGTTGGGTCACAACCCAAAACCTGGAAAAATGCTTCTGCAGGGCTGAGCTCTCTTCAGAGCCCATTGTCTAGTCCAAGTGGAATGAGAAAAAGTCTAGGATGGCAGCTTATTTTTAAGGAGGTGACCAAAGTATCACACGTACCTCTTCTACTCATGTCTGTTGGCTGGTCTTGGTCACGACAGCACAAGCAGCTGCAAAGGCGTCTGGGAAATGTGCATTTATTCGTGGCCGCCTGGTGCCCACCTCAGCATCAAGCAGTTCCTGTCCTGAGGGAGGAAGGAAGAATGGCTCATGCGGACCCAGGAGGGGCCTGCACTCCAGCGCCCGCAGGCCCAGGTGGCCAGGGGCGAGGCTTCAGCAGCAAGAAGCATTTCACCCTCTTCCCCACCCGCAGATCTCCTCATGGCAGGAGCTGAGGCAGCTGCGGGAGCAGATCCAGAGCCTGGAGGCTGAGAAGGACACTGTGGCAGAGGCGGTGCGGGCCCTGCTGGTGAGCAACTGTCCTGAGCAGGCGGGGCAGCGGTGGGGGCACCACTGGCCACAGATAATGGGAAAGCCAGTTTAAGGCGCTTGAACCACAAGGACAGTTATTACCACTTATCCTGGCTCCCAAGGGTCCCCAGCATCCTGAGGGTTGATTAGTTAGTGGCTGTTGCCAGTGTCTCCAACCGTGTTCTTTCCTTCTCCCTGTGCTGGCAACTTCACTACATTAATCTGACCTCAGTTTCCCTATCATGATTCCAGGGAAAATGGTGGAACTGTGCACTGTGTTGAGAGAGCACTAACTTGTCTCCTCAGAAGCTGCAGCTGGGCAGTGTCATCCCACCTTCCAGATGGGGAGACTGAGGCCTAGAGAGGGGGAGAGATTTACCCAAGGGCACATCTCCCCGGTTCCCGTAGCAGCTCAGGATCACAGGAGGTTCTGAACATCGAGGGCCTTTGGCACCCGGCCTCACATTCCCACTCACAGACTCAGTTTGCTTATCCACGAATTGGCTTCCACAGAGGCCAGGCCGCAGAGTGGGCCAAGATGCAGGAGACAGTGTCCGCACCCCAGGTCCTTCATGGAGGTGGCACACCATACACTGCTGCAGGTGTGATGACCGCTCCGTCACCTCATCCTCCTAGTTGCTTCACCAGCAGGGAAACTGAGGCACAGAGTGATGGAGGGACCCAGCTGGGCACTGACAGAGCAGGAGGTCCAGATCTGCTACCCTGATTGACCTTTCACCACACCTTACAAGTTTATCGGCCTAATCCTCCCCTCTCCGTCTCTTTTCTGCCAGGTGAACCAGGACCACAGTCGAGTGCAGCAAGTACCGCACAGGGCTGGGGGTGGGCAGGGTGGCTACTGTGTCAGTCACAATTCTCCCATTGTAAATGACAAAAAATTACAACACAAGCAGCTGTACAAGGGCAAACAGAGCAGGCTCTTGGCTCATGAAACGGCTAACTTCCAGCATAGCGGTGTAATGGCTGGCTTCTGGTATAGCTGCATCCAGGTCCTGGCGCCATGTTTGCCTCTGTTTCCTTTCATTCGAAGCCCAGCTTTGTGGCCTTGTGGGAGGAGTCGGCAGGGCCAGCATGCTTTCCTGAGTGTTCTAGCCAGGGTCCTGAGACCAGTTCTCATGAGTTCAGCAGGGGTCATATGCCTGTCACTGAGCCAGTCCCGGAAGCCAATGCAACAGAATGTTCTAGCTGGCCAGGCCTGAGCCTTGTCCCCAAAAATCTGTCATGTGGTGGCCAGAGGATTCCTGACAGGAAATTCAAGTTGCTAGACCAAAAGAAGAAGCAACAGAGGTCCACCCTGGAGGCTCGGCCAGCAAGGATGAAGGTCCAGTTGAGGGGTCCCAGCTGTGCCCTTCGTGCTGTCCCTAGGACCCTCAGTATCAGGCCCTGCGGGCGCGCGGCCGGGAAATCCGGAAGCAGCTCTCGCTCCTGTACCCCAGGGAGGACCAGCTGGAAGAACAGTTCTACCTGCAGGCACTGAGGCTGCCCAACCAGACCCACCCGGATGTGGTGAGTATCACAGCGGGCAATGAGGAACCCTCTTTGCACCTCCTCCATGACACCCTCACTTCTGTGTCCTTGCAGCCTGCTGGGGACGAGAGCCAGGCCCGCGTGCTCCAGGTGGTTGGAGACAAGCCAGGTAAGCCATGCCCAGGGCCGGGGAGTGGGGCTGGGCACACCTGGGATCAGGGTGTGGGGGCTCCAGGGCCCTGAGGTGCAGCTGCAGCCTTGAGAGCGCTCGACCCTGTGGGAAGTGGCGCCACCTTCCTGCCTCTGCCAGGCGCAGGCTCTGCCATCAGTTTCAGGCTCCATCTGTCCTCACCTCTGGGGCTGCTCTCCAGTGCCCTGCTCTGGTCCTCTCTCTTCCTGTCTCCGTGTGTGTCCCCTTGTCCCTTCCCAAGCAGATCTTTCTCTTTCGTGTCTCTGCCTCTGCTGTTCCAGTCCTGCCTTCCCATCTGTCCCTCGTGGGTCTCTGCATCCTTTTCCCCAGCCCCATCTCTGCCCTCTTATGCCCCCTTTGTCTTTCTCTGTCCCTCTCTCCTCTTTCCTCCTTTCTCCCTCCTCTTCTCCCCCTCTTTCTGTCTCTTTCCCTTTGTCTGGTCCTTCTCTCCCTCCTGCTGTTCCTGATTCTCTGTGTCATCCCCTCCCCCCATTGCTTTTCACCCACATCCAGCTTTCTCCTTCCAACCTCGGGGCCACCTGGAAATCGGCGAGAACCTCGACATCATCCGGCAGAAGTGAGCTCCCCCTGCCCTCCCGCCCGTCCCCACCGTAACAGCTGGCATCCGCTCCTGCACCCCCGGGCCTCAGCCCAAGATGTACAAATGCCAGGGCGGCACCCAGCATGAATGTTTGATGCCCACCCACCTGGCAGCTGGGCTTCTGTCCCAGGTGCCCAAGTCCCCCTACCCCACCAGCCCTACCCATATGCATTTGGCTGTTTGCCCATCTGTCCCCAGGCGCCTGTCCCATGTTTCGGGCCACCGCTCCTATTACCTTCGTGGTGCAGGGGCCCTCCTGCAGCATGGCCTGGTCAACTTTACCCTCAGCAAGCTCGTCCACCGGGTATGGCCAGGCCAGGAGGGCAGTGCGGAGGGGGCAGCACCCACCCTGAGTTCAGAGGGCTCTGGGCAGAGAGGGGAGGGCTTTGTGTGTACTAACAACATTAATTCTTGTGATGATCTTAGGGACTGGGTGCTTATTATCCCCACTTTTGAGCTGGGAAATAGAGACCCAGGGGTGGGGGTGCTAACTGGCCCGATGTCATGGCCTACACATGGACCTGGTTGGGAGCCTGCATGTGTAACTATCACACCTCACTGCCCACCTAGGGTGTAAAGGGTACCCATGAGGCATCAGCATGGGGCACTGGCCACAGCAGGGGAGTCAGACATTTCCCCATAATCTGGAGGGAGCCATAGGGGGCGTCAGCCAGGTCAGGACATGGCCAGACCTCTGCCTGCCCGGTGCTGGCTGAACTTAGGGGAGGAATTGGAGCCTGCAGCAGGGCAGCCCTGGTAACACAGACACCAGGAACCTGGCCTGCTGTCAGGCCTGACTCTGTCTTCCACTGGGAGAGGGGAGTAACTCAAGTGACAAGGGGGGCCTGGCCTGCCCTGTACTTCACTGACTCCTCCCACAGGGCTTCACCCCCATGACAGTGCCAGACCTCCTCCGCGGAGCCGTGTTTGTGAGTGAGGCCCTGAACTGTCAGGGAGGCTGCCCTGGGCTGGGGTAGGGGGCCTGGCCATAGCCAGGAGGTTGGCACAACTCCAGGTGCTCCCCACTCCCTGCTTTTCCCCAGGAGGGCTGTGGGATGATCCCTAACGCCAGCCCATCCCAAGTTTACAACATCGACCCCTCCCGCTTTGAAGACCTCAACCTGGCTGGGACAGCAGAGGTGGGGCTTGCAGGTGAGCACCACCTGGGTGATGGGGCAGAGAGACTGTGGGGGACAATGGGAAGCACTGTTGGGGACGGCAAGCAAGGCTACCTGCCCAGGAGACCTCAGCTACCTAAGGGCCATCACATATAGTTGTGTACGTTGGGCTGGGCATGGTGGTGTGCATGTGTGATCCTGGCACTGGGAGGCTGAGGCAGGATTGCAAATTTGAGCCTAGCCTGGCAATTTAGACTCTGTGCTAAAGTAAAAATTTAAAAAGGGCTAGGGATGTAGCTCAATGGGAAGGGCCTGAGTTCTAATCCCTAGCACTACAATACAAAAAAACAGCTGGGTGTGGTGGCACTCACCTGAAACCCCAGCACTAGGGAGGCTGAGGCAGGAAGATTGCCAGGAGTTCAAGGCCAGCCTGGGCTACATAATGAATCCCAGGCCCGCCTGAACTACAGAATGAGACCCTGTCTTAACAAAGAAAAGTTAGTTGTGCAGGTACTGACTGCACAGCAGTACAGTGGTGACCTAGCAGTTGCTCTGACACGGGGCTGTGACCACCAAAGGAAATGCCTTTTCTGAGTGTGGCAAAGGTGATAGCCAACCTGGCCATCACCCCATCCTCTCCCCTTCTCTTCCTCTCAGGCTACTTCATGGACCACAGTGTGGCCTTCAGGGACCTGCCAGTCAGGTGACACCCATTCCCTTTAAACCCTGCCCCCATCTGCCACATTCAGGCTGCCCTCCCTGACCCACACTCACCTACTCCCACCAGGACGGTCTGTTCAAGCACCTGCTACCGTCCGGAGACAGACACCGGGAAGGAGCCATGGGGGCTCTACCGGGTGCACCACTTCACCAAGGTCAGTGGGGCTGGGAACACTTCTCGGGGTTACCCAGCCCGCCAGGCCTCCTGACTGCTGTACCCCATCCGCCCAGGTGGAGATGTTCGGGGTGACAGGCCCCGGGCTGGAGCAGAGCGCACAGCTGCTGGAGGAGTTCCTGGCCCTGCAGGTGGAGATCTTGACGGAGCTGGGCCTGCACTTCCGGTGTGGAGCGGGTTAGGGGAGAGGGACTGAGGGAGGGTCCGAGGGAGGGACAGGATGGGCCAGGTGCTTCCCTCTGTAGCCTCCTTTGTCCTGTGAGGACAGGACTGGGTGGGACACTGTGTGTGTCTGCAGCGAGGCCCTCCCTCATGGTCTCCATCTCCGCCTCCTCTGAACACCCACTGGGAAGTGAGGGCAGGGAAGGGAGGAAACCCCCAGCCTCGCTCTCCCCGTCAGGTACTCACAGGTTTTGAGAGGCAGAAAAAGGTGAGATCTTTTTTGTTTCTCAGTGACCCAGCAAAAAACTGGGGGTGCAGTTGTGTTATTTTCTAGTACTGAAGGTGGAACCCAGGGCCTTTGTGCTGAACTACAAATCCAAATCCCTTTGGATTTTTTATTTTGAGATAGGGTCTCACTACGTCACTAAGATGCCCACGTTGACACTAGGCATGGTGGTGCATGCCTGTAACTTGGAAGGCCAAGGCAGGAGGATTACCACAAATTCAAGGCCTGTTCAGGCTCCATAGTGAGTTCAAGGCCATACATAGCAAGATGTATGTACATAGCAAGATCCTGTTTCAAAAAATGGAGGAAAAAAATGCCCACACTAGGCTCAAATTTGCAATCCTCCTGCCTGAGCCTCCAAAAGTGCTGGGTTACAGGCATGGGCCACCACACCCAGCAGTGGGGAGTCCTGTTACAGAAGGGAAGCACAGCCACAGGGATCAGCCTGGAGACTCCTCCATCTTCTATCACTCCTGCATTTTCTGCCACCTCCCACCATCTCGCCTCTTCCCCTTCATGACTGCCATCACCTCCCTCTTGCCTGCCATTTCCCTCAGTTTGACCTGCCTGCTCCTCCTTGGCTTCCACTTCACCCGCTTCTCCCACACCCCTCACCCCTGCTAACCTTCACCACCCCTCTGTCCCTGGCCGCAGGGTCCTGGACATGCCCACCCAGGAGCTGGGCCTTCCTGCCTACCGCAAGTTTGACATTGAGGCCTGGATGCCTGGGCGAGGCTGCTTTGGAGAGGTGAGCCTTGCCTCTGGGGAACGGGAAGGATGGGCCTGCCCCCCACGGACGAGACTCTCAGCCCCACCTGCCCCCAGGTCACCAGTGCTTCCAACTGCACAGACTTCCAGAGCCGTCGCCTACACATCATGTTCCAGACCGAGACTGGGGAGCTGCGCTTCGCCCACACGGTGAGGCTGATGCACCCCTGCCGGCCTGCCGCCACCATGTCCCCCTTCCCGCATCCCCCCAGGGCCCTGGCAAGCCTGGCTGTGGTTACTCCTCCCTCCTAGGTAAATGCCACAGCCTGTGCAGTCCCCCGTGTCCTCATCGCCCTGCTGGAGAGCAATCAGCAAAAGGTGAGGGGCCTGGAGGGCCTGAGGGGGAAGGCTAGAGGAGAGCTGCGGCGGTGGCAGCATCCTGAAGCCTGTCTGTCCCCAGGATGGCTCAGTCCTCGTGCCCCCTGCCCTTCAACCATACCTTGGCACCGATCGGATCAAAGCGCCCACCCATGCACCTCTCCAGTACATCGGCCCCAACCAGCCCCAGAAGCCCAGGCTCCCTGACCAGCCAGCATCAAGCTGAGAACCACCCACACCTATCCGTGGGTTGTCGCTGCCTCCTGGAGCTCAGAGGCCCCAGACACTGGGCCTGTCTTCCTGGGTGCATCCTGCGGCCTGCATTCCTCACACCGGTTTCACCACCCCTGCTTCCCGCTCCCTCTCAGGCAGCTAGCCCCATGGCCGCCTGCAACAGGAAACAGGATGCTTGGGATATCGAAAGGGAACAGAGCTCCATACCTCCTCCTTTCTCCCCTCCTGGCTGAACAGAAAATCCCAATAAACAATCAGAGTGAGCAAGGGAGATGCTGTCAACTGCTCAGCAAGGCCAGATCAGCAGGGCATCTGTGACACAAGGACTGTGCCCAGAGCACTCGTGGGGTGGCTTGAGGGCCACCCAGTAAGGTTATGAGGATGCCGAGTGGGGACAGGCTGGGCAGTCACCTTCAGGGTTCCAGCCGCAGATCTCCCCAGCTCCGTCCCCCACATGCTTCCCGCTGTGCAGCCAGCTCATGAGCACCCCCAGCAGCCCCCTTCAGAGCACTTCAGACTCTGATCACTGTCTCCTTCGGGGCTGTGCCGAGGGGCCTGTCCACCCCATCCCCTGCTCTTCACTGTGTCCCTGCTCGTCAGAGCAAGGCTTTCCCATGCCTAGAGCGCTCCCTCAGCTCCATCTCAGAGGAAGGGGCAAAGCTGTCATGACCTCGTGTCTGTCCTCTGTGTCCCCCAGTCATTCCCCGCTTCCTTGCATAAAGCATATTTATTTGAGTGTTGTCACCCTTTCGGCGTGTCTGCACCAAGAAGACTGGGATGATGGCTGGTTTGTACACTACTGTAGCGCCACAGCCTAAAGAGTTGGCATATGGAGCTAGGGCTGTAGATCAGTGGCACAAGCACCTGTCTGGCAAGCATGAGGTCATGAGTTGAATCCCTGGTACCAAAAAGAAAAAAAAAAGGTTGGCATACAAAATGTGCTCAATAAATTTTTCCTGAATAGGGCCGAGGATGTAGCTCAGTGGCAGAACACTTGCCTGGCATTCATGAGGATTTGGGTTCCATCCTAGTGCCACAAAACTGCTCACTGGAGTGGCATGTGGACCTATGTAGTTCCCAGGGCAGGGCACTGCCCTAAGCACTACACACATTGTTTCTGCCTCACCCACAAGAAGCAGTAGGTCATCGTCAATGCTTTTTATAAATGAGACCATTGTACAGAAGTTAGGCAGCTGCCCCAGGCTGCACGCTGCCCGGGTGCTGGAGCTGGGCACTCGGGCCAGAACCCACTCCAAGCTCGAGGAAGTAGGTGGGTGAAACCCACTTTCCAGACGCGGGAATGTGCAGAGAGGAGCTGGGCGGGGGGCGGTGTCCGTGAATGGCTGTTGTGGCTTGGAACCTGGGTGAGCTGCTTTCCCTCTGCAGCGCTCCAAGCCGGAAGCCTGAGGGGCCCCATGAATAATTGAGGGTCCTGGGCCAGCCGGCCGTCCTGCAGCTGTTGCAGGGCCAAGGGAGGGGGCGGCGGCCACGTCATTTCCTCTCCTTAAGGGGCCACCGAGCGGGTTTATAAGGTGCTGGCAGCAACCGCAGAATCCAGGACCCGGGTCCAGACGCCCCGCCATGGTGTGCTGCGTGCCTGTCCCCGCGCTCTTGCTGCTGCTGGGGGCGGGTGAGTGCCACACATTCCAGCTCAGGGGCTGGGCTCTAAACCAGCAGGGTCGGGTGGGCTGGTGGGCTGGTGAGGAGCTGGGTCAGTACCGAGGACAGCACCCGTCTATTTCCTCCACAGCCGCCTGTGCTCCCCTGCCCAGACCCCACAAGGAGGAGGTGAGAAGCGTGGACCCCTCCCTCAGCTCACTCCACGGGGTCCCCTTCCAGCCCAGCCTCCTCCATGATCCTCACCACCCCAACCCTCCAGCCACTCTGCCCAACTTCCCCTGCCCTCAGTCTCCCCTCCACCCTTCACTCCTTCCCCCAGCTGACCCGCTGTCTGGTGGAGGTGGTCACCGAGGTGCTGACCATGGGCCAGGCCCAGAAAGGACCCTGCACGGCTCTCCTCCACAAGGGTAAGGGGACCCCAGTTCCTCCATGCACCACGGCTCTGCCCAGGATGTCCCACCCGCCATATGAAGTCTGATCATACCTCAGGCCCATGGCCTGTCCAGTGTTCCCACCTGACACAGCCTGGCCTCCAGCTCCGCCCTCCCCCAGCTCTATGCCTGCAGAGTGACAGGATGGGGCTGGGCACATCCCCAGCACCTGTCCCTCCTCTCCCAGTTCTGGGCTGTGGGACTTCAGGTTGGGACCCAGAACTCTTCAGGGTCTCAGCTTCCCCGCTTGCCGCTCAGAGCATCTGTCTCTTTCTGCCAGAAATATGTAAGACAGAGCCCTATGGCTGCATGTCCCCCGAGGAAAAGGGGTTACTGCATGAGGACTCCAAGAAGACAAGGTCCAGCCAGGAGGTGAGGGATGAGGAAGAGGCGGCAGCAGACAGCACCAAGTCTGAGGTGCGAGAACAGGCCATCCTTGAGCGGCTTCACAGCCAGCTCCACCAGGAGGAGGAGAAAGAGGACGAGGAGGAAGAAAAAAAGGGGCCCAGAGAGACCTTCGAGGACCTGTGGAAGAGCCGGCTGCAGGGTGGAGGGGACCCTCAGAAGCGGGAGGCAGAGGAGGCTAGTGATGAGGAGACATCCCAGTCTGAGGCACAGAAGGGTGTGCAGGTGCTGGGCGGGGACCACAGCATGTGGCAGGGGACAGAGAAGGATGCAGGAGAGAGACATGAGGATCCACCACACCGTCACCACCACCACCAGCAGCAGCAGCCAGGTGCTGAGACCAAGCAGGAGGAGCAGGAAGCTTCAGAGCGGGAGGTGAGCGGGGG
The DNA here is from genome assembly GCA_004027295.1 of Dolichotis patagonum. Lineage (NCBI taxonomy): Eukaryota > Metazoa > Chordata > Mammalia > Rodentia > Caviidae > Dolichotis > Dolichotis patagonum. The sequence continues at coordinate 83,559 of PVJX010003192.1, read as the reverse complement.
AGGAGCATCTGCACATCGCTTCTGGTGTCGGGCAGCGCACAACGTGATCTGCCACCAGCAGATCACAATGGCCGAGGCCAACGTCTAGGTAGCAACAACCAAGTGAGGTCTCCGTTGACTCAAGTGCTTCCCATCTGGGCTTACAGTCACTGGGAAGGCCATCATTACTGCCCAGGCATCCCAGTTAGCCGCTCCCGCCAGGCCATAACCAGCAAGTTGGCCACCAGGAAAGTGGCCGCTGTGCAGGTTCACTAGGCTAGAGATTGACACCACTGCTGGGTAATGGAGAGTAAGATGTCACCAGGAAGATGACACCAGGTTGATGGCACTAACCAAAATGGCCATCGCATCACAAATGGATCACCTAAGCTGGCACCTTCGGTAGTTCCATACAGCAGACCCCGAAGACCTGACTTCCAGGTTGTGGCAAGCAAGGTGGTGCCCATTGCATGCCACCAAGACTAGCATGACCGCTGTGGGCTGCCACTGTGAGAAGTGAAAGGTGACCCCTGCAGGGGGTGGCTTGCCTTTGCAGTTAGACACTGACCACTGTTTCTGACCCTACCAGGGACGTGACACGGAGCAGCTGGAGCGTGTGAGTGATGAGCTGAAGAAGGCCACCGTGATGCTGGGGGAGGCGCTCAGGAGGGAGGGCTGACCCACCTCGCCCCTTCCTCCTTCCCCCAGTGTCCTTACAGCAGAGGACCGGTGGCCCCAAACGTGGCACCCACTCCACCCCAACCTGCAGGGGAGGAAGGAAGGGGGCACCTTGGAACCAAGCCTGAGGGGACAAGTCTGGGCTGGTTGGAGGCTGGGCTCAGATCCACTCAGGAAACACCACGACCCCCACTGCATCCTTCCCACCCGAGTGAATAAAGCACAAAGAAAACTACTAAGGCTTGTGCAGCCCTTGACTTTGGAGAGCCAGGGGCCCCAGAATTACCTGGAAGACTGGAAAGGGCAGATTGGTCTGGGCTCTATTGTAAGAACGGAAGTTTTATTAAACTGGCAACTATATTAACAATTAAAACAAGTCAGATGGGGTCAGGGTAGTCATGAAGAGGTGTGGACGTGGGGGCAGGAGGTAGCTTGCTTTGGCTCCTTCCACTGTGGACCACGATATCATCATATTCATCCTAGGAGCAGAGCGAGTGGCAGAGGGGCTCAGGTGGCTGCCACCTTGCCCACTGCCCAAGTCACAACACCGTAGATCTGGTCTTGCCTCGAAATCCCTGCTCCTGGTTCAACTTCCGCACACCTGGTGCTCGAAGCGCCTTTCCACGGCCCTGGCTCCCAGGCCTGGGTCCCCCTGCCACACAGGCCGGGACTATATCTCGCAAGCAACTGGAGGTCCCTCCTCACCCCTCAGCCTTGGCCCAAATTCTTCAGCCCCCTACCCATTCCACAGTCCCTTGCCAATGCCCTGGCACTTGAGTTCTCCAGTAAAACCTCTCCTCTCTCCTGGCAGCCGTGTTCCAATCCCTGCTGCTACAGTCACTGCCTGTGGCCTGAGTTCATCAACTCCTGTGCCCTCAAATCCCTCCCCATGCTGTGTCCACCCCCTCTACAACCAAGATCTCTCCAACTGTGCCCAAGTTCTTCCTGCCACCCCATCCAGTGCTCACTACTGCCAACGTCACTCCCACGGCTGCTGAGTTCCCTCACAGCAGCAGCCCAAGGTCCACTGGTCTCAATGTCACCTAGTTATCTTCTCGCTTTCCTGACCCCTGCCGGGCTGCCTCCCACTTCCCACCTTCCTCCTGACTCACGCCCTCATCTCTGCTGTCACTGTCACTGTCGCTGTCACTACTGCTGCTGCAGGGGCCAGGTTTCTCGTCTTCATCCTCAGGCTCAGGGGCTCCATGTGCGCGGAGGAGGCGAGCGAGGACTGCGTTGGGCCGGAGCAGGGCACTGCCCAGTGGGGTGCGGCCCCCGTACATGCGGGCAGTGGGGTTGGCACCCGCCCTCAGAAGAAGCTCCAGCACATCGGCCGCTTGCGCCTCCACTGCCAAGTGCAGAGGGCTCCGGCCGCACGTGGGCTCCTATGGGGTACAGCAGAGGTCAGCGGGCCTGATGAGGAGACACCCCCCAAACAAACCCCCACACACACCTGCCCCCTTCAGCGCCTCACCGGTTTGTTGAGGTCAGCTCCAGCATTCTGGAGCACGCGGACCATTTCTGCATCTTTGTGGATGACTGCCACATGGAGTGGCGTGTGGCCTGGGGAGAGAGTGACTGGTGTCAGATGATGGGGTGAGGTCTCTGGGCCACCAGTGATATCACCCGAGGGGAGGGTCATCCCAGGTACATCAAAGTGGTGTGGACATCAGAGGCCTGAGTCTCAGGTGGTCTGAGGGTCCTCGCCAGTCCCTGGCAGTAGGATGTATGGATGCTAAGGGTGAGGAGTCTGGGGTCTTTAGATGAGAGCTCAGGACCTTGGGGCAGGACATCTGAGTCTCTGGTCTCATTTCACAAAACATCTGGGACTAGGTTGGGGATTTAGCTCAGTGGCATAAGTGCCTGCCTGGCAAGTTCGAGGTCATGAGTTCAATCCCCAGTACCGCAAAAAATAAAAAATAAAAAACATCTGGGACCTGAGCAGCTGATGAGCTTGTGACCTTGGGTAAAAGGATGGGCTCTGAACACCAGGTACCACATGACCTCGGTCCATTTGTGGAGTGGCTTGGCCCCAGGTGGCTGGGCTTCCTGGTTGGGCAGCTGAGACTCAGAAGCCAGGGCCATGGAAGACAGGTCCTTTCCCATGAGGCCTGGTGGAGGAGGCTGTTGGCCCTGTACCCTGACACCTAGGGCTGGGACCCTGGAGTGCTAAGAATCCCTCAAAGCCTAAACTTTCAATCCCCAGGTCCTGAGTGGCCAGGGGCTGCGCTGTGTGTGTAAAAACAGCTATCTTGGATGGATTGCACCTTGCAGGTGGGAGCTTGGGTTCAACCACTGGATCTTGGCAGCCTGGACTTGGTCCCAACTGGTCTGAAGTCACCATCCTGGATCCCGTTTGTCCCATCTGGGGTCTAAGCGGAGATCCTTGGTCCTGATACCAGGGTCCCCAAAGCTGGGTTTTGAGTTGGAAAGGTTGAGCCCTGAGCCAAGTGCTAAGCCCTACGGGTACCCAGGCCTGCCTCAGTGCTGGGGTCCTTTCCCAACCCTCACCCTCGTAGTTCTCAGCCTCCAGCTGTTGCTTCCAGTCCTCCTCACTCTCCTCCTCCTCCAACTCGGCTTCAGGGTGCAAGGTAGCAGGTGTGTGGCAGGTTTCAGGGGTGCGGTCTCGGCTCTGAGTGAGGTAGGTATAGGAGGCTTCCCGGGGGCGAGGCTGGAGCAGTGCCCGTGCGCAGGCGGGTGCCCCCACGCGGCAGGCCAAGTGCAAGGCTGTGTGGCCCCCACGCTCCCCAACCAGCAACCCTGCGCCTGCTGCATACAATTTCTCCACCGTGGATGCCTCCCCTAGGATGGCTGCCAGGTGCAGGGCTGTCTACAGGAGCAGAGAGCAGAGGTTAAGGTCACACAGAGGTGCCCCGACCACAAGCCCTACACTGTCCCTTGTGGCTTACTTGGCCTAGATCATTCTGCAGGTCCAGGTACTCAGTGCCTGCCGAGAAGCCAAGGAGGAAGTCCAGGAAGGGCTCATGCTGATGAATCACGGCCAAGTGCAGTGCCCTGGAGACAAAGACAGGGCTCAGAGGGCAGAGGGCAAGTACTGTGCATGCCTGCAACAAACATGGAGCATCTACTGCACTCCAAGCATTGTGACCACAGTCCTGGAAAGAGTTGTCAATATCTGGGGGGCTCAGAGAGCAGAGCTAATTCATTAGAGCAGATTAATCAATGTTTATTACATGGGACTTCCACTTCCATTCAAAATTAAGCAGTATGACCAATGTCTCTTCCATCTGAAACCACTGAAAATAAAATCAGAAAAAAAAAAAGTACCTGAAGCAATAGTTTTAAAGACACTAGAAAATCACAGTAATTCCTGAAAGACAGGGAGCACGAGGTGAAGTTCTACAACTGACTGCCACAGGTTATTGTTATTGTCGGAGAAAATGCCCAAGCCATAGGTGGGCACCGAGATAGGGAACACAAGAAAGGGTCTCAGGTTGTAAGTGAAGGCCTGGAGAGACCAAGATGCCTGAGCCATACTGCCAAGTACCCAGGAGAGAGGTGCACAGGGAGAGAGCCCCAGACACTGGCAGAGAGTCCCAACAAGTATTTAGGAGGGCGCTGACCAGAGTCTGTGTGTGAGTCCAGGGGTGGAGGTAGGACAATCACCCAAAAGGATTAGAGAAGAGTATCCATCATTCACTCAGAATAGTGGCTGCCCCCACCAGCCAGACTAGAGCAACTTGGCATTCACCACACTAGGTGTTATGCTCAGGAAGGTTTTGCCTCTGTAATGGGGAATAATCAACCTTACTAACATGGCTCAGTACACATTTAACAAACAATAAAGGATCAAACTACTCAAGAAACTATCAAACTACTTTGAAGTGATTTAACTGCATCCCAGAATAATTCTCAGGAATACAGAATTACCTGGCCTAACAGGGAAACTTCTTAATGTCTGGCTTCTAATCAAAGTTAATCAAGTATGCAAAAAGTGATCCATCATGAGAATCATAAGCTAACTGAAACAAACCCAGAAATGACATGGATGTTAGAACTAGCAACAACATAAAGACAGAAAGAGGCTTGTCTCACACTCTCTCTGTTGTTGCTTTTGCTGTCTTCACCATCTGCTATGTGCCGTTCTACTTTGCAGCCAGCAATTATGGACTATAACCACTATAAACCGTGAACTAACTAAACCTTTCCCCCTTTAACTTTGGGTGTCAGGTATTTTGTCTCAGGAACAAGAAAAGTAACTAAGACACAATGGTAATGAATGCTTGTCCTAGTGACTTGAGAAGCTGAGGCAGAAGGATCTCTCTCCCTCTCTCTCTTTCTTTTAGATAGGGTCTTGCTGTGTAGCTCAGGCTGGCCTTGAACTCACTATGTAGCACAAAGGTGGCATCAAACTCAGAGACCCTTCTGCCTGAGCCTCAGAAGGATCTCTTGAGCCCAGTAGTTTGAGAACACAGCCTGAGCCATCTAGTAATACCAAGACCCCATCCCAAAGAGAGAAGAGCATCAGTGAGCCATGGGACAACTTCAAGAAACCTTGTATATACTTCACTGAGGTCCCTAAAGGAAGAAAAAGACAGAGAAAACACTGCAAGAAATAACAGATGGAAATCTTCCAAATTTATAAAAACTATAAATCTACAGATTCAAGAAGCTCAATGAATCCTATAAATAGGGAATATGAAGAAAACTGTGAGGTTTATCATAGGCATTGTTCAAAATCAGTGATAAAGACAAAAGTTTTTCAAAAATCAAAAAAAGACAAAACTTCTAAAAACTTCCAGAAACAGCCAGGTATGGTGGCACATACCTATAATCCCAGCACTTGGGAGGCTGAAGCAGGAGGATCATTATGAGTTCAAGACCAGCCGGGGCTACAAAGTGAGCTCAAGGCCAACCAGAAGTGCATATGGAGACCCTGTATCCCCCCCACCGCAAAAAAATCCTTTCAGAAGCCAGGTATGGTGGCACAGGCCTGTAATCCCAGCACATGAAAGGCTGAGGTAGGAGGAACACCACCAGTTCAAGGCCAGTTTGGACTACAGTGAGTTCAAGGCCACCCAGAACTACACAGCAAGACCCTGTATCCAAAAAAAAAAAAAAAAAAAAAAAAAGCTAGAGAAAAAGCATCATGAGTAGAGAGGAGTAAAAATAGGAATGACAGCAGATTTCACATAAGAAACACATGAGAATATACAATGGAGCCACATCTTCATGAGAAAGTCACCCTAGTTTGTTTTGTGTGTGGTGTGTGTTGTCTTTTTTTTTTCTCTCTTTTGCAGTAATGGGGGTTGAAATCAGGGCCTCTACCCTGAGCTACATAACAACCTTTTAGTTTTTTATTTTGAGACAAGGTCATGAGGTTGCCCAGCTGATGCTGCACTAGCAACTTACAATCCTCCTTGCCTTCCACTGCTGAGTAGCTGGGGTTCCAGGCATGCACCACAGCGCCTGATACAGTGAATAAGGTGGATGTATTTTTACAAGCCTGCCTTTCCACTAGATGGTATTTGGCAGCAGCATTCACTGTATTTTTGATCACACCTCATAGAGATGCTCATGAAAAAGAATGTCCAGAACTGCTTCAGAAAGTGGGAAGAACAATGAGATAGGGCCAGAGGTTTAGCTCAGCCACATAAGCGCCTACCTGGCAAATGCAAGGTCATGAGTTCAATCCCTGGTACCAAAAAAAAAAAAAAAAAAAAGACCAACAGGGATAAGCGTGTTCAGAGAAAGGGGAGCATTTAGAGTGGGATTAGTGGCAATGTGTCCTTTACTACAACAAATACTTTTTAAATTTAAACATTCATCATATATTTAGAATATGCTTCATATATCATAAATCATATATCATAAATTATCTTTAAATACAAAAATTTTTAAATAGTTTAAAATTAAAAAGGTAGGCCTGGGGATATAGCTCAGTGGCACAGTGTCTGCCTGGCAAGTACAAGGTTCTGAGTTCAATACCAAAAAATAAATAAATAAAATTTAAAAGTTAGAAAAAAATGTCATGTTAGTATCAGTTAACTGAACTAGATTCTTGCTAAACTACTAAATTCTCCAGCCTGGGCTTAAACTTGTGATCCTCCTTGCCACTACACCTGGCTAGACTGTAATTTCATAGTGATAAGTTTAGTTAATTAACCAAAAATCAGAGAGGCTTAGGGTATAACTTCGAGGTACAGGGCTTGCCTAGCATGCACAAGACCCTATTTGTTTTGTTTTGTTTTGTTGGTACCAGGAATTGAACTCAGGACCTTTCACTTGCCAGACAGGCCCCGTGCTGTTGAGCTATATGCCCAGCCCACAAGACCTTATTTGAAGCCTTGGTACCAGAACAGCAGCAGCAGCAACAACAATCCTAATCACTGTGGTCCTGATAACAGCTTTGATTACATAATGTAACCTAACAGAACTACAAGGAGAAATAAACAGATTCACAATTATAGTTGGTGATTTCAATGCTTCTCCTTCTATAATTGATAGAAGAAGCAGACAGAAAATTATTATAGTCATCTTGAATTAACACTATTCACCAACACAACCTCTAAATGACATTTAGAGAACACTACTCTTAACAGCAGGGTTTATGTTCTATTTAAGTGCACACTGAATATTTGGGACTGTAAGACAAGTCTCAATAAATCTAAAGAAATTCAGAACATATGAAATATATATATATATATATATATATATATATATATATTTGGTACTGGGGATTGAACTCACGACCTTGCATTTACTAGGCAGGTGCTTATGGCACTGAGCTAAATCCCCAGCATTAAGTATATTCTTTATCCACAATAAAATTAAACATCAGTAACAGCAAGATATATGGAAATTCTTCCAAACATACGGAAACCAAATAACATACTTTTACATAATCCACTGGTTAAAGAAGAAACCAAAAGAGAAATTTAGGAAATACACTGAATTGCCAGGCTTGGTGGTGCATGCTTGTAATCCAAGGCTGAGGCAGGAGGTTCACTGCAAGTTCAAGGCCAGCCTGGGATACATAGCTCAAGGCCAGTCTGAACTACATATCAAGATCCTGTCTCTAAAATAAATAAATAAATGAAATACACTGAATGACATAAAAATAGAAATGCAACATAGCAGAATTTGGGAGATACTGCTGAAACTTCAAGGGGAAATTTATAGCACCCAACACCTACATTAATAAAGAAGACTTCCAATCAGTGGCCTCAGCTTCTGCTTAAAAAACTACAAAAAGAAGAACAAGAACAAATTAAACCCAAAGTAACTAGAAGAAAGAAAATAACAGTGGCTAAGCAGGGACCAATAAAATAGAAAGTAAAGAAACAACGAGAAAATTAATGCAACCAGAGCTGTTTTTTGAGATCAGTGTTTTCTAAGTGCCTCCTATGGGTCAGGCCCTGTTTGAGTCACTGGGGATATAGCAGTAAACACAACAGACAAAAACCCAGGTACAGTCCCTTACGTGGGCCTTTAAAATAACTTGTTCCTTTTGCCCAGAATGCTCTCCTCTTGGTTAGTCTGTCTCTTTTTTTTTTTAAAGTACTTATTGCTTTTGACAGACTTTTATTCTTTCTCTGTCTCCTTTACTTTTCAAAATAAAAGATTTAAGAACCTTTCTAATATAACTGTTGAGTGCTATAAATTTACCCTGAAATTTCATCAATATCTTATGAATTTTGGTATGTTGCATTATTTTTACTTAATTCAATATACTTCCTACTTTCTCTTTTCTTACTATCTTTCTTTTCTTTCTTCCTTTCCTTGCTGCCAACCTTTCTATATAGCCCCTACTAAAATATATACTCCATAACGATAGGTTTTTGTCGCTGCCATACTATTTGTATCTAAAATAGGGTCTGAAACGTGTTAGTATGTGAGAAGCATTTAGCTACCAAATGGATCTCTGTTCTCATGGAACTTACATTCTCTCTTTGAATTTAAAATTTGAGTATCAGTGTTCACAAGACAAGATCACAGAGTCAAGAGAAAGTATTATTTTTGGAAATTAAAGTCTAAGAGGAGCTAAGAATAAAGCTCCTATTTGGAGGTTAAAGGTCGGAAGGAGCCTGAGTCAGTGTTCTAACGAAGATCACCAGGCTGGGGTCAGGAAAGTTCAAATCGAGTTTTGGGATCAGTCTATAGGATGTGGAATCCAGGAGCTGAAAACGGAAAGTCCGAAATGTCTCGGTTTGGATGAAAGTAGGAAATCGCTTCTGTTACAAGTTAGGACTTTGGGATTAGAGATCGGGAAACCCAGCACCGGAAGACAGACTTAGGAGTAAAAGGTTAGGAAACTATAGGGATCAGAGACTGACAGGGACACAGAAGTTGTATTGTAGGGCTCCGTTTGGTAGTCAAAGGTTCACTCACGTGTCCCCGTCCTCAGTGACGTAGCCAAAAACGAGGGGCGCCCACGACAGCCCCGGGCCCAACTCCGCGCCCAGTCCTGAACCTCCAGGAGCCGCTGCGTCCGGACCCAGAGAGCCCAGGCCGCTGTCGCACCATTCATCAGCATCCGCAGTTTTTCCTAAGCACGCGACCCCAGCCATGGTCCCAAAAACCTCCGTGACCCCCTCTGGCCACCCGCCTGACTGGGCTCCGCGGGGAGCTCTGGCGCTTCCGCCCTACTGGGAATTCCCCAACACTCCCCCTAATTTACCCAATCAGAGTGGAGTAAATTGCTCACGTCCCGCCTCGGTACCATACTATGACCAATCAGAGTATTGAGGTAGATTACGGCTCTCTAGTCTTCCCCGCATTTTCCGGACGCCCTTTACCAACATGGCTACCAACGCCAGGCTCTCTGGGACTTGTAGTGTGGTCATCGCGTGTCTGCTTTAACCTAAAGGAGGAGCGTGGCAATGCATGAACGTTTGCATGTGGCCGCAATGGCTGCTGGGAGTTGTAGTTCTCTACCGTATTCCTGCCCCTCCTATTTCCGGTGCCGTCACGGGACAGAGCAGTCGGTGACAGCCCCGAGGGCCCCCGCCCCGCGCCCATGGCCGAGCCGGACCGTGAGTCGGGTATCCCGGTGGGAGGGTCGGCCCGCGCCGGGGCCTGGCTGAGGGCTGCAGGCCCCGGGGCCCGAGGGCAGGTGCGGTAGGCGGGACCTGGAGGCTGCATGAAAGGAGTGGGATACGGTGGGCCGTTGCTAAATGGTTCATATCGCTAGGTTGGCGGGTGGGGTTGCGAGTTTTATGGGTCTGTTTAGCATGTCCATTTGCCAAGTTTTTAATGATCTCGTGTTTCTCGCACTTTGGTTGCTAAAGACCCTCTTTAAGGATCTAAGTGGCCGCGGTCCCAGTTGCTAAGGGTACCTGGTTTTAGGACCAACTGTAGGATGCTGGGAAGGGGGACCCCTGGTGTTTCCTCCTATTCTTCTCTCTAGTTCCTGTGCCTCTCCTGAACCTGACATCTCCATTGCACTTCTCTCCCAAGCCTGCCTCCCACCGGAGCTATCTCTTATCTACTCTCTTCTTGACGAACTTCTCTGCTTTGTAAACCTAACCCTCTGCCACTCACACACTATCATTCTAACTCCTCTTAAGTCTTCCTTCAGCCATGTCTCCCCTGATACCTCCTTCTCCACCTAACCTTCTCGTTCTCAGCCTCAACTAACCACCTCTACAGCTAGCCCCCTCCCCCAAGATCTGCTTTGTTCTACTGTACCCCTTTTTATTTTTACCACCACCTGACCCCAGTGTAACTAGGTTGGTGGGTCTTCTGGCCCCACCTGCCTCTTCAAGCCCTTTGTTCCCCACTTAACCATTCCCGGCACTGTAACCACTTCTGCTCCCCCTCCTCCCCAGCCTCTGACCCTCTGGAGACCCAGGCAGGGAAGGTGCAGGAGGCTCAGGTGAGATGGGGAATGGGTGGAGGGAAGGAGAGAGATGGACTTGCTCCCCCATCCCACATGGGCGGGAGGTGGCAGAGGGAAGAGTGTTACCCCCAGACCCACAACCCATTCCCCCAACCCCTAGCCCCACCTGGCACAGCTTCCTGGGGACCGTCAGAGAAGTGTGCACCTCAACCCAGACCTGCCCTCCCAAACTTCCCTCTTTCCTTGCTCTGGGCACTCCAACCCCATTTCCTTCTCACCCTCATGTGTGCCGAGCCTGGAAGAGACAGATACCAGCTTGGCTCCTGAATTCACAGGTCTCATGGACAACTGACAAGAAAAACACCCCCCCCAAAAAAAAGAAAAAGACCCTACAGGGTGACTCTGAAAGTAACTCAGGGCATCGTAGGAGTCAGAGCAAATTTTGTGGGTCACAGAAGACTCCTCCTAGAGGAATACACAGGCTGCTCTAGGAATCGGGCGGAGCTATAGATATTGTGTAGTAAGTGAAGAGTGACTTGGAATTTTCTTAGGGGTTGGAAATGGTGTTCCTTGCAGAGGGTACAGCTTGTGCAAAGACCTGGGGCAGGAAAGAGTGTGACACATTGTGTTGGTGGTTGGGTGACTAATGAATGAGCCTCATGGCTAGTGTTGATTGCCTACTTACCCCAGCCAGGAATTCTGCTAGATGTTTCTTGGGTGCTGTCTCCTTTAATCTTACCAGTATGCCTGTGAGGAATAAGGCCCACCATGTCTGTTTTACAGACAAGGAAACTGAGGCAGAGCTGTTAACATAACTTGCCCTCTGGGCGCTGCAGGGGAAAAAGGAGGCTGGAAGGTGCCCGCCAGCTTAGTGCAGCTAAGTGTAAAGGCCCTCAGTTCAATACCCAGTATTGAAAAAAAAAAAAAAAAAAAAGCTGTGATTACCCCACAAAGGGACAGCAGAGCCATATCAAGGATGTGACAGCCCCCTATCAGTCCTCAGTGTCCCACTGGCCTGGGTCCCAGAGCATGACTTTGGCCTGAGAAAAGATCTCCTGGTCAAAATGAATCTTCAGTACCAAAGAAATATGAAGATGTGAACTCCAGCATTGTCCATAACAGGGCAAGTCTGGAAACAGCGCTAATGGCTGTCAGGAGGCAGCTTAAGTGAACTGTGGTTCATCCGGACAGTGCAACACTGTGTGGCTGCTAAAACGAACAAGCTGGATCTGTGCTGTATTGTTCAGTAGAAAATACAGTACGATGATTTATTTCTATAAATAATATTAAGAATGAGTTTTTTATACACAGAGAACAAATCTGCAATAACTTCTGTTGCACTGTTGATAATGGTCATCTCAGCAGGACGGGTGGGGGAAATCACAAGGCAAGTGCCTGTGTTGCATATTTATGGCCAGAGCTTTTGCAAATCTTGTATAATCTTTAAAACTGGTAACAGTTTTTCATATGTTTGCAAGGGAGGATCTCATTCAGAAAGTCTCAGAACCGGAGTAGTGAGTGACTGGGGAAAGGGCGGGCGGAGGGCCCAGCACAGGAGGCCAAGCCATTGGCAGCATTTGGCAGCGCTGCTGTGGGCCAGCGCGGGTCCAGCTGGCACTAGGCGCGTTCGGTGGTGGATGCTCCAGAAGTGCTGCCCTCAGAGCTGGCTGTTCAGTGGTGAATACAGACATCCCCGTCCCTTCTAGGTTGTGGAGATGTTCGTGATCGAAGGGTGAGACTAGAGAAGCCAGAGAAGGGCCTGTGGGGTGAAGGCCCGCGGACAGGCCGTCACGTGGAGAGGACGTCCTGGCAAGCCAAGGCTGTGCCTGTGGCTGGAGGGCGAGGCAGGAGGCAGCCTGAGGGACAGTGAGGCCACACTGAGAGGGGTTGGGTGGAGGATCAGGTCAGGAAGAGATGCTGAGACCAGTCTGAGACAGGGTAGAAGGGAGAGGCCTGGGGGGGATCACATGTTGAGGAAGCCTCAGGAACCCTGGGTCTGGGAACAGCAAAGTGGCATCGTCAGTGACTAAGCGAGGCCACTGGCACAGATGTGGCAGCTAGCCAGGGAAAGTGGTGAAGGGAAGCAGGAAGGGCCCAAGACACAGTCCCAGAGCGCTGTAGTTGGGAGGGCCCAGGCGTGAGCACCAGACCTCTGGTGGGTATTATCTGTGGGCTGCCTTCATGAAGCAGGCTCCCAAGGCCACTGGGGAGAGACAGTGGACTTGCAGGGACACCAGCATATGACAAGAGTAATGCCCAGGACTCCCTGAGCACTGGTGCTATGCCGGACACCTCAGCCCTCTATGCTCCGTTCTGAAAATGAGGAGCATGGGGACCTGCAGGTGAAGGTGCTCTTGAGGTCACGCTCCTTAGGGGCAGCAGGCCCAGGTCTCCTCAGGGCAGCCTGTCACAGAGTCCGCACCCTGCCACTCTGCCCTTCGCCCTTCACCTCCCCAGCCAGAGCCTTCCCCCCCAAATCCGGCACCTCCCACCCACTCCCCTTCCTCCCTAATCCCGCCTCTTGGGCATAGCCACCCCACCATACCCTTTCCAGGACACAGACTCCGAAGCTGAGAAAGGCACATCTGAGGAAGGCGCATCTGGCGGAGAGGCAGAGAGTGAGTGTCTTCCTTCGGGGCAGTGTTGGAGTGGGGGGCAGGGAGGGTGCAATTTTAGAACAAGTGTCTGGGGACACCCCCTTCTCTCCACCAGGAGTGACATTCAAAGTAGGTAACTTTGTTGGATATGGCGGCCCAAGCCTCTGATCCCAGCACTTGGGAGGCTGAGGCAGGAGGATCACAAGGCTAAGGCCAGTTTGGGCTACATGGCAAGTTCCCAGGCTACTGTGGATTGCAGAGTGAGATCCTATGTCAAAAAACTAAACAAAACAGTATGAAGTGAAGGACTTAGTGCCAGTACCAGTGCCAAGCAGGCCTAGGCCAGGCATCATTCTTTCCATTGGGAGAGAGGGGCCCCCGAGGTAGGGGGCTCCAGGCGATCCTATGCCTCCTTGCTGAACACCCATCCAGCCACTGTCTCTCCTTTCTGTCAGTGGACTTCCTGAGGAACTTGTTCTCCCAGACCTTGGGCCTGGGCTCCCAGAAGGAGCGTCTGCTGGATGAGCTCACTCTGGAAGGGATAGCCCGCTACATGCAAAGCGAGCGCTGTAAGTCACCCCCACCCGCCACTTTCGCCCTCCTGGCCCCACTCGATTTCACACCTGTTGCTTATGAGTAGCAAAAAAATGCCAAAAAAGGAATGTGTGGACCCTAAAATACAGCCATAAGCACAGTTGGACCCAGGAGCTCCCATGTTCTCCAAAGTCACAACGTCTCTGTGTTGGGGTAAAGTTAACTCCTGGCAGCTCCAAATGCAAGTTCTACCAGCCTAGCCACTGCTCCTCAAAGGCCACTACTTTTTGCTAATGGTCCCTACAAAACCATAGCAGTCAGCTGCCATTGACCTGGGCTGAACCAGTTTCCCCATCTCTGATTGGCTAGACCTTTGTCACATCTCTGTTGCTGAAAGAATTACTGCACTGTGATAGGCCAGGCCGTTTCCTCCAATGAGGACAACAACAGTGCCTCATGGGATGACAGAGGGCCAAACACGCTAAGAGAAATGTGAATGCTTAGAACAGGGCCTGCACCTCACAAGAGTTATGTATGTGTCTGCTATGGTTATTACTAGAGGAGGCGTTTCAGGTGTGCTGTATAGGTGCCTGCTGGCCGGGTCACCATGAAATGTGTATTTCTTGCAGTGAGTTGAGTCACCAAAGTCTGAGAAACCAGGCCTCAGCAGTCCTCGACAGGCACAATGGGCCTTTTGAGGGTCCTGAACAGCCCTTTGTTGAGAACGTCTTCTCTGGTTTCCCCGTCCTCCAGCTGCTGCCGTCTCTCTCCTGAGGCCGGCTGGGCAGCTGCCCACAGCCATCCCCTTGCCTGGATGGCCAGAAGAGAATCCAGGGAACAGCTAACAAAGTGTTTGTTCCTCCTGTCCCCCTGTACCTGGGTCCTGGGGTAGTTGGCCCCTGAGGGAATATTGTACTGAAGCTGAGCATGGTGGTGCAGTCCTGTAATCCCAGCACTCTGGACGGCTGAGGCAGGAGGACTGCAAGTTCGAGCTCACCCTGGGCATCTACCCCCCACCCCGAATCCAGCCAGGCCTGGCCGGAGGGCAACCCAGATGAAGCAAGAGCCCGACCTGTGGCAGGCCTTGACCTCTGTTAGTCCTTGCCAGCCTTCCATAGACGGGGGAGCCCAACTCCTGGGGCGTTACACTTGTGTCTGTCCATCAGCTGACAGGCAGATGCCAGGGCTCTGTGTGGCAGGGCGGCCTGCCAGCCATTCGCTGAGGCGACGCAGGGCTATTTGTGCTGGTCTGTGTGTTTGTGAAGCTATTTGATCACATCCTCCCCGTCTTCTTTTCTGACAACTGGTACACATTGAAGCACAAAATATTTACTATGTATACAAGTAGTGGATCTCAAGAAGTTCAGTACAGTTGGCTCAAAGGACACAAGTCATGCATACACTGGTATGTGGTGTTTGCATGGTACCAGGCACTGATCTAAGCTATACATGAATTCAATCATTCTCTGAGAGCCTGCAAAGCCAACACTATAATTACACCCATTCTACAGAGGAGGAAGACAGAGCCCCAAATACAGATAGAAACTGTAAGCTCCCCGTGAAGAGGGAAGCCAGGATTGGGCTCAGTCTCCATGGTTCTTCCCTGGGTGTGGGCTGAGGGTGGCAGATCTGGCCGCTGAAATGCATTTGCTTATGGAGAAAAGGAGCTTGATGAGAAAGTGTGTATAACATACTAGAAACAGAAGGTCACCTGAAGTCGGGTCCAGAAGATGAGTTGCTTTGTTTTTTTGGTGTTACTAGGGACACAACCCAGGGCCTTGCACTTGCTAGGCAAGTGCTCTGTCACTGAGCCACACTTCAAGTTGAGAGATTTGTATACTAACCTGCATCTTTTTCTGGAGAATGTGTTTTTGTGTAGTCTACTTAGGAAGAGAAACTTCTGGTCATATGGTCTCTTCTTGAGTTTTCCTTTTCTTCTTTGTTTCTTTTTTGTTTGTTTGGTTTTTGTTTTTTGATTTGGTTTTTTGAGCCAGGATCCTAGTGCACTAGGTAGCCCAGGTTGGCCTCAAACTCACTACAGTCTTCCTGCCTCAGCCTCCCAAGAACTCAGTGAACCACCACATCCAGCTGATTCTTGACTTTTCTTACATTGGTATCATTTCAAATAATGCATTCTCAGCCAGGTGCGATGGTGTACACCTGTAATCCTAGCAGCTGGGAGGCTAAGACAGAAAGATCAAGCACAACCTGAACTGTATAGGGAGACCCTATACAAAGTAAACAAATCAAACAGTACTTTCTGCTGTTGTTTACTTTTCTGCTCCAAGCTTTGTGTCCCCTTCTGTAACTGGGACATGATAACACCATCCGGGGAGGGGGGACCATCAGGCATCTGAGATACTTGCCCCACACCCATTGTGATGATATTGACTGAGCAAACCGTGTCAGATGATGACATTGCTCTCCTGTCTTCCAGGTCGCAGGGTCATCTGTTTGGTGGGAGCTGGCATCTCCACATGTAAGTTCCCCTCCCCAGCTGCCCCCAGCGATGAGGAAGCCCCCCACAGGCTAGGGAGGGGCACTGTCTGCATCCAGTTTGGGAGGAGGGTCAGTGCAGTGAAGATGGGACCAGCATCCCCAGTCACTTGTCCCTTGCGCCTTTTCCCCCAGCGGCTGGCATCCCTGACTTCCGCTCTCCAAACACCGGCCTCTATGCCAACCTGGAGAAGTACCACCTTCCCTATCCTGAGGCCATTTTTGAGATTGCCTATTTCAAGGTATCTGTCTGTGACAAGGGGCGTGGTGGGGGACACGTCTGCTCCAACCTTCATGTCACCTTGGTCCTTGGGCCTTCGGGCACTGTCTCCTACAGAAACATCCAGAACCATTCTTTACCCTCGCCAAGGAATTGTTTCCTGGGCAGTTCAAGGTGAGACCCTATTCGGCAGGGTGGGCTGGGAGAGCAGGCGCAGGAAGGTCCCCTCAAGGGCCTGCTGACAGTTATTAGAGAGGCACCATGGACATGGGCTCCAGGCCTGGCTTCCAGGGTTCAGCTTCTTCTCCTGCATCTCATCTTGAGACCACGAGCCTCACTTTTCCTACGGGTGAAATGAAGCCAGTGTTGGTATCTGAAAAGGGTTGTTGTAGGGAGTAAATGAGTTAAAGGGTCAGAGCCAGGCAGCCTGGTTGCAAATGCTAGCTCTGTGACTTTCTGATCATGTGACTCTGCCAGGCCAACCTCCCCAGGCCTTGGTCTCCTCCTCTGTGGAGCGGGGGTGGAGGAAGGGGACGTTGGTCTCCCTCACGAGGGCCTTTTGATGATTCCATGGAGAAAAACAGACACAGTGCCCAGGACCATCCCAGGCGCATGGCGACAGCCTGTGAGTGCTCTCTGTGACCGTCAGTGTTGCCGTTACTCCCCTCCAGCCGACCATCTGTCACTACTTCATCCGCCTGCTGAAGGAGAAAGGGCTGCTCCTGCGCTGCTACACGCAGGTAGGCCGAACTTGCGGGCAGGTGCTGTGGGCACTGCGGGGCACGGGGCCTGGACAGGGCAGGGCACCTTCCTCAGAGAGACAGGACTTCATGCCTGTGAGCTCGGGGCCACCCAGGCAGACACAGGGTGAGGGCTCTGCCTACCGCTTCCGTGCTGTGGGACCTGTATTAACTCACCTCCTCTCAGCCTCAGTTTCACCTGTGTAAAGTAGGAGCCTGAATAGCTTCATGCCCTCAGGTTTCTGAGAGGTAGCAGTGAATTCTCAGGCCATCTCATGCAGTCTGCAAAAGGACCTCATGGTAAAAAAAAAAAGAAGAAGAAGAAAAGACTCCATATCTGTCGCAACACCATTGGCATCATACAGTCCAGACTTCTTATTGTTCTGCTGACAACAAAGTAACTTGAGCCAAAAAAACCAGCACACTAGGACAGTTTCCCAGAAGTTTCCCAGCAGGGGGATGTTGTTTCTGAAGCAAGGGGTACCTTGTCATAATTTCGCAATGAGAAACCTGGCAATGGTTGTGCCACAGGCCATGGCTTGTGCCAGGGTAGGTGGCCAAAGGTGGCTCACACCAGTGGCTTCTGAACCAGGCCCTGAGACTTCTGGAGTCTCATAACCCAGCAGGAGAATGTTGGTGCCTCTGTCCTTGTTCCAGCCGTACATGCCGGGCTGACAGGATGTGGAGCGGGAAGTGGAGGACACGGCTGTATGCACATGTGCTGTCAGTCTGGCCCCAGAAGTCCATTTTGTGCAGTAGAGAGTGGAAGGGGTGTTCACAACCCCGTTGCCTTCAGGCCCATCGGGTACCTGCAACCTCAGAAGCTGCCAGCAGGGGGAGGATGTGTCCTTTCTAGATCCACTTTTGCGACATGGGGCAGTTCCTGCAAGGAGGGGCTGGTGATGGCAGTGGAGAGGGGACTGTCCCCTTCCAGGAGCCACCCAAGCACAGGACACACCTGACCCAGGGAGCCAGCTTTACTCACAGGCCAAGGCTCAGCCGTGATAGTGCAGCTCCTGCAAAGCCAAGTGATTTCCCTGCATGACGCTGTGCTCCTCCCTTGTCAGCTTCTGTGATGACAAATGTTCACTCTTGGGTCTATTCCAGCGCCAGACCCTGCCAGCAGTCCACAGAGCAGACATCCCTGCCCTCCTAGAGCTGACACCATGTGGGAGGTGACAAGGACAAGATGGAGAAGCCACACACCTAGCATGCCACACAGGGACAGGTGTATGCAGCACAATTACATAGAGAAGGATCGAGGCTGTGTGTGTCAGGTGGCCATGAGGCCTCACCAAGAAGGGGACTTTTAAACAAAGACCTTAGAAGCAAAGGAAGGAACCTTGAAGCTATGGGGGGAAATGTGTTCCAGGTGACTGGAAGAACCAGTGCAAGGGTCCCGAGGTGATACCGTATGTCGCATTCAGAGAATCCCAAGAAGCCAGGTGGTGGCACAGACGTCATCCCCATACTGGAGAGGCTACACAGTGAGGCCAAGGCCAGCAGGGGCTACACAGCTAGGCCCTGTCTCAGAAGACTAAAACCAAACAGAGGCTGAATCTGAGTGGGCGCTGAGGGGAGCGGGAGGACAGGGGAGAGCAGACACGGTCCGGGTGCTGAGGGTGGCGGCTGCTGGGCCCTGTGAGTTGGAGGGGGAGGACTTTGTCCTTTCTGCAGCTGGAGCCAGGCAGTGCTGGGGTGGGGGTTGTGACCCGACTCAGGTGAGCACAGTTGGTCTGGCTGCCAGTGGGGACAGACCAAGAGGGAGAGGAGGGCGGCAGGGACAGGCTGCAGGCTGCTGTGGTGCTCAGAGGGGAGGAGGAGGCCTCGGAGGTGAAGTGGGCAGCTCCTGGGTCAACTGTGAAGACGGAGCCATGGGATTTGCTGGCAGATTGCAGTGGCGAGGGAGAAGGCGGCCAGCCAAGCACTTGCTGTCCTTTCCCGAGAGGGTGGATGTGCAGTGTCTGGCAGGAGAGGGACTGAAAGGCTGAGACACCTACTTGGATGGGGAGGCCGCTGGATCAGGGCCTGGGCCGGAGCTCAGAGGTCCCCACTGCAGCAGCAGTGGACGCTTGTGTGCTCATCGGCCAGGATGAGAAACTGAGGCCTCACAACAGGCACCTGCGAGGGCCACTCAGCTGGCTTATTGCCAGCTCTCTTGAAGGCAAAACACCCCAGCACTTGAAGCCAAGTGTGGAACCACAACCTGTAATCCCAGCACTTGGGAGGCTGAGGCAGGAAGATCATGAGTTCAAGGCCAGCCTGGGCAACATATCAAACCCCTGTCTCAAAAAGAGCCAAAACAAAAACAAAAAACTTGATCCTTAACCAGAAAGCACAAGACCAGAAAGTCAGCATGGGTGTGTTTGGTCAATCTGAAATATGCAGACATTTCCTCTGTAACTGCAGTTTAAAATCTTTTTTTAATTGTGTATACTCATGTTGAGTAAATACGTTGCCAGGGTGCCAGGTTGGTCTCAAACTCCAGCGCTCAAGAAGTCCTCCTGCCTCAAGCTCCCAAATTCTAGGACTCCAGGTGCTCTGGCACCTAACTTCCCACCTGTAATATTTAACACATGAATTGACCACGTAGTTTTGTTTTGGTTTGGTTTGGTTTTGTCTTTTTGAGACAGGGTCTCACAATGCAGTTCAGGCTGGTCTCGAGCTCACTTTGTAACCCAGGCTGGTCTTGGACTTGCAACAATCCTCCTGCCTCAGCCTCCTGAGTGCTGGGCTTACAGGCATACACCACCATGCCCAGCTTCTATGAGATTTTAAACACCTTTATTGTGGCCCCCTACTTCTCTCCTTAACCTAAGCCTACTTCAGTGGTGAGGAAACGAATGAGGGCACTATTGAAGGGAACAGGTTTTGTGCATGTAGGGGTGGGTAAGACGAGGGATCGAACCCAGGACCTTCATGCTGAGCTGCATCCCCAGCCCTTATTATTTATCTATTTTTTTTTTTAATTTTTGAGGGTCTCCCTATTTGCCAGGCTTGACCTTGTGATCCTCCTGCTTCAGTCTCTCAGAGTACGGGGATTACAGGCATGTGGCATGACGCCTGCTTTGTTATCCTTCAGCCACAGCGTGCACTTACACTGGACTCCTACAGTGTCACTGGGCAATATCTTTTTGTTTTGGTACTGGGGACTGAACCAGGGTCTGCCATGGTAAGCTGCACCTCTGCCCCCCTGCCCCCTTCCTTTTTTTTTTTTTTTTTTTTTTGAGACAGGATCTCACCATGTTGCCCAGGCTGGTCATGAACTCTTGGGTTCAAGTGATCCTCCTGTCTCAGCCTCCAGAGTCTAGGACCTGGACTGTAGGCACATCGTTCTGCACCCAGCCAGGCAATACAGTCTTCTGGAACCACTGTCATCTATGTGGCCCACAGTTGACCAAAACATTATCAGGTGGCACATGACCATGTGAGAATTTGTGCATTTTTATCTTGCTTGGTTATAGAGTAACTCCAAAGGGGACGCAAGAAACAGGTCACAGCAGCGGCCTCCGGGGAGGGGAGCTGGCCAGTGGAGGTTGTACAAAAGTAGTTCCTGGCTGGGCATGGTGGTGCACACCTGTGATCCCAGCTGGGGAGGCTGCAGTAGGAAGATCTCTGTGAGTTCAAGGCCAGCCACCCCTCACAAAAAATCGTTTCTTACTGAAGGTTTCAATCCCTGGTTTTGAAAAGAAAGAAAGCAAAATAGGAATATGGGTTAAAATGTCATCTGTGAAACAGATCCTAATAAGACCTCTGACTGCTAAATCAGAAAACATCGTAATTAAAGCCAAGTGAGAGCTGGGAGTGGTGGCGCATGCCTGTGATCCCGATACTCAGGAGGCGGAGAGAGGATGATCACTGTGGGCTGCGGGCCAGCCTGAACTACATAGTGAGACCCTGTCTCCAAAAACACCCCTGATTCACTTATTTCCATTACTGAGGGACCAGGGCGTGCGGGTTGGGTGCCACACGAGGACATGATGTCCGAGGGCTGTGTTTGCCAGAGACACTGTAGATTTGTACATTCCAATTTCTGGCAGTAAGGTGCCCGACTCTCCAATAAAACAATTCTGAAAAACGGAAGTGGCCTAAATTGACAGAAAAATGCCATCGAGGCTGGTGGTGGTAGCAGCCTGGCCTCAGCCATCTGAGTTGGGGCTCAGCCTTTACACAGCCCTGGCCGTTCACACTTCAGTGGCCCTATTGGGTGACAGAACAGTTTTCAGACACATGGACACATCTGCCACCACTCCCCTTCCCCAGCCTGCCCTTTCTCCCCAGTGCCAACAATGCCCCCTGCTCCCCTGACCACAGCTCCTGCCCCACTGTGGCCCAGGTAGGGGTGGGGGTGGTGGCTTCTGACCCCTCTCTCCTCCCCTCCAGAACATTGACACCCTGGAGCGTGTGGCCGGCCTGGAGCCCGAGGACCTGGTGGAGGCCCACGGCACCTTCTATACATCACACTGCACCAGCCAGCTCTGCCGGCGCGAGTACACGCTGGACTGGATGAAAGGTGAGACCAGGGTCGCACGTACATGTGGTGGCCACCACTCTGTCCTGCTGAACTCTGAGGTATTTTTTCCTAGGGGCTTTGATTTAACCAAGGGCCTTCATACTAAGCTACATCCCCAGACTTTTTTTTTTTTTAATTTCTGAAACAGAATCTCATTAAGTCACTAAGTTGCCCAGGCTGAGCTCAAATTTGTGATTGTCCTGCCTCAGCCTCCCTGAATGCTGGCATTACAGATGTACCCCACCATACTTGGCTTTCTGGCTTTTTAACAGGTAGTAACAGCCTCCCCAGGTGTGAGGTGGCGACGATCACACGCACGCACGCATACACCTCTCAGCCAGGGTACCACGCATGTGAGTATTGCACCAAATTCCACCACACACAGCGGCAGGCCTGAATGCGTTCTGAGGTCATGAGACCCTAGTTCTCTGTCCCCTTTTGGATACCTGACCCCATCTTACAGCCAAGGCCCACAGGGCTCTGAGATCGGGGAAACCTGTGTGCCAGGCCCTGGCAACGTGTGGCGGTTGGCCCCCTGAATGTGGCATCTGTGGGGTGTGGTGACACACACCTGCAATCTCAGCTACTTAGAAGCCTGAGGCAGGAGGATGACAAATTTGAGGCCAACCTGGGCAATTTAGCAAGACCCTGTGTCAAAATAAAAAAGGTCTGTCATTGCTCCCTGGATTCAATCCCCGGTACTGGAGAGAGACAGAAAGGAAAGAAAGAAGGAGAAAGGAAGGGAAGGTAAAGAACTAATGTGACTGAGGAACAGGATTTGGGGGGCATTGCCGGAGATTGAAGCCAGGGCCTTCACTCTGAGCTACAGCCTCACATCTTTTGTTTTTTGAGCCAGGGCCTCACTAAGTTGCCCAGGCTGGGCTCTGGCTTGAGCTCTTCCTGCCTCAGTCACCCTAAGTGGTAGAATTACATGTGTACCACTGTACCTGGCTAATCTTCTTCTTTTTTTTTCACAACCTCGCATTTGTCAGGCAGGTGCTTATGCTGCTGAGCTAAATCCCCGGCCCCAGCTAATCTTCTTAGATTTGTACTCATTTAAATTGTACAAGTCCTATGTGGCTTTGGCTGCCACATTGAACAACACAGACACAATCCAGGGCATGAAGTTCACCGCAGGCCTGGAGTTGTCATCCCTGTCCATGTAAGGACAGAGTGTCCTGGAGAAACAATCAGCCAGTTGCACGCCTTGAGAGCCTGCTCCTGACAGCACTGTGCTGTGTGAGAGACCCCGTCTCACCCCCAGAGCCCTCTCTGACCCTCTTTATGCTGACCGAACAAAGCCTCCGGTGTCCACATGAGCGCAGGACAGCGGTGGCATCTGTAGTGGGGTCTGGGGAGGGTGGCCTTTCTGACAGAATGCCAGCCGACCGCCCCTGGGCTGAGGATTCATGAACAGCCCAACTGCACACAGCTGGGGTGACATACAATGGCCATCACCCCATTACGTCCCTCAGTGGTGTCACTCGCGCCACTCACAAGACAGCGCGTTGTGCATGCAGAAGTTCCCTAAACGGAGGCGTTAGACACAGTGCTCCGTAGATGGGGCTGAAAAGAGTGAGAGGGTGGCTGGACTCCTGAGGTGCAGCTCCGTCCACTTCCAAGCTCCCTTCTCCGTTAACAGTGAGGAAGGCGACTGCCACAGAATGGGGGTGGGAAGCAACTGCCCCTGAGGTTCTGTCCCCACCCCAGGACCATCTGCATATCCTCTTCCCTGCTGCCACCAGGCCTGGCAGTCACCAGGCCTCTCTGCCTCTCAGGACCCGCTGGAAGAGTTTCATTCCCAGGGCCCCAAGGTGGGAGCTTGGGAACCCAAGTGCACCTGTTCTGAGCAGGCAGCTGCTTCTTTTTGTTGTTGTTATTTGTTTTGTTTTGTTTTGTTTTGTTTTTGAGCCAGGGTCTTGCTGTGTAATTCAGTCAGGCCTTGAACTCACTATGTAGCAGGCTGGCCTCCAACTCTCGGTGATCCTCCTGCCTCAGTCTCCTGAGCGCCGGGATTACACACATTCTCCACCATGCCTGGCTACAGTTATTTTATTTATTTTTGTCTTTTTGAGACAAGGTCCTACTATGCAGTTCAGGCTGGCCTTGAACTTACTTTGTAGTCCAGGCTGGTCTCAAACTTGCAAAGATCCTCTTGCCTCAGCCTCCCGAGTGCTGGGATTACAGGCGTTTGCTGCAACACCCAGTTTACAGCTATTTTAAATGAAAAGGTGCATACAGAAGCCAGGCATGGTGGCACATGCCTACAATCCCAGGACTCAGGAGGCTGAGGCAAAAGGGTCACAAGTTCAAGACCAGACTGAGCAACATAGCAAAACTGTCTCCAAGTAAAAATAGAAAGGGCTGGGGATGTAGCTGCATGCAGAGGCCCTAGGTTCAAACCCCAGTACTCCTGGAAGGAAGGAAGGGAACAAGGCAATACCCAGGAGATTCCCCCAGTGGCTGAGTGTTGGTGCTGGCAGTGGAAGAAGGGCAGGAGGGGAAGGAAGGGCAGGAGGGGACTGCAGCCCTAGCCTAGTCTCACACCCCTCTTCCCCTTGCCCATGACAGAGAAGCTCTTCTCAGATGTGACCCCCAAGTGCGAGAAATGTCAGAGCGTGGTAAAGCCTGGTGAGCCTCGGGGTCAGGGAGCAGCCTGATGGATTTGGGCCCCGGTCCCTTCCCCTCCTCTGTACCCTCCCAAAGCCATGCTCCCACCCTCCCCACCTCTGCCCCTGACGGGTGCACCAGCTGTCCTGGGGAGAGAGGGTCCTGTTCCTCTGGCTGGGTGTTCTTCTCTGTTTCCATGACACTGTCTCCTCCGGCTCTGGGTCCATCTGTCCTTCTGTCTGTCACTGCCTCCACCTCAGACATCATCTTTTTTGGCGAGAACCTCCCAGCGCGGTTCTTCTCCTACATGCAGTCAGTAAGTACCCCACCCCGACCCGCTCATGCCCCACTCAAGGCCCGCCCTGGGGAAGGCCGCGCCCCGCTTCTGTGGGGGGCTGGGCAGAGGTGTAGGCTCTCACTGGCGCCGCCCCACAGGACTTCCGGAAGGTGGACCTCCTCATCATCATGGGCACCTCGCTGCAGGTGCAGCCCTTTGCCTCTCTCATTGGCAAGTAGGTTGGGGTCAGGGCTGGGGGGCAGCTGGGGACAGGGAGGCCGGACACATCCCAACACACTACTCGCCATCCCCCAGGGCACCGCTGTCCACCCCACGCCTGCTCATCAACAAGGAGAAGGCGGGCCAGGTGAGTCACCTGGGCCACTGCCCCCACCTACCCCCCCCCTCTCCGTCCTCCCACTGGCTTCCTTGGGGTTAGGACCGTGAGCTGGGAACAGGCCCCACAGAGCTCCCAACTGGGGAGCAGTGGCCTTTAAACTCCGCAGTGCACACCTTGGGATTCAAGAATGGGAGGGGCAGGTTCTCGGCCAGCCTGACTCCACAGGCCTCCGGGTCATTTAGGACCCTTTTGAATAAGTGACAGGATCCCAGCTTAAACCTGCTGAAGCCCGGTGTCATGTTCCCTCGGACCACAAAACCATGGCTGGGGACACAGGGCCTCTCACAGTGCAGTGGCCACTGCCCTTTCTCCTGGCTGTCAATCGGCAGCCCCCCTCCCAGGTAGTGCTCTCTGCCAAACCTTCAAGGAGAAGCCCCCTGGGAGGGTGGGGTCCCCTAACAGGGAAACGGGGCCCAGATGCCAGGTAGGCAGTCATTCCATTGGCCACACACTGTTCCATTTGACAGTCATCCCCTGATAACAGAAGGGACCAGTTCCTCGATCCCTTCAGATACATAAATCCAAGCAAGCTAAAGTCCCTGACATGAAGCAAAGTATGTGCATATAACCTATGCACATCTGCCCATATATTTTAAATCCTCTGTTCATCCCTATCATACCCAATACAGTATCAGTACTATATAGATAACTGTTGTACTGTACTGTTCAGGGAATAAGAAAAAAAAAGGTGTAGCTGGGTTAGCCCAGGCTGGCCTTGAACTCAAAGCAATCCTCCTGCCTCAGCCTCCCAAGTGCAAGGATTACAGGTGTTCGCCACCATCCCTGGCTTTTGATTGTAAATTTGTGTCTGGCCTGGGCAATTTAATGAGACCTTATCTCAAAAAAAAAAAAAAATGCAGGGCATGGTGGCACTATGCCTATGGTGATACCCTGTCTCAAAAACCAAAAATTGATGAATCAATCAAAAAGATTAGCAGTGTAGCTCAAGTGTAAAGACTTGGTTGAATCCCCAGTACTGGAAAAATAAAACATAAACAAGTATATATGTTAAATACAGACACCATTTGTTTTTTGTTCTTTTTTAATTTTATTTTTTTGAGAATGTCTCACTATGTAATAATTCAGGCTGACCTCAAACTTCTGGCGATCTTCCTGCTTCGACCTCCTGAGTGCTTGGATTACAGATATGGTTATGCAAATTTGTAATCCCAGCATTTGGGAGGCTAAGCAAGAGGATCACCATGAATTCGAGGCCAGGCTGGGCTACGTACTAAGTTCAAGGCCAGTTTGAGCTACATAGTGAGACCCTGTCTCTAAAGAAAAAAAAATTATTTTACCTCAGAGTTTGAATCTTCAGGCACAGAACCAGTGATATGGAAAGCCTGCTTATACAATATGTTTTAACTCACTGAAACCACTTGTCCTGTGGCGGGGGTGGGGGGTGTCCCATGAGTATCCACATTGTAAAGATAAGGAAACTGAGGCACAGAGAGGCCCAACAAGGACCAGAACGAAGTCACAAAGCTGGGATATAGAGCCAGGCCACCTGGCTCCGGGCCAGTGCTCTTAGCTGTCCCCTCCCTGCAGACGGACCCCTTCCTGGGAATGATGATGGGCCTGGGAGGAGGCATGGACTTTGACTCCAAGAAGGCCTACAGGTGAGGCTGGCCTGGGCTGGGCTGCCGCTGGAAGGGCCAGGTGGGGGATCCCGAGCTCTGACTCTCCCGCCCACACTGCAGGGACGTGGCCTGGCTGGGTGACTGTGACCAGGGCTGCCTGGCCCTCGCTGACCTCCTTGGATGGAAGGTGAGGAGTTGGGTGACCCCAGCCCACCCTGAGCCCTGCCTCTGGGACTCAGCCCCTCCCTGTAGGTCTGCAGTGACCTTTGACTTGTGCGAACTTTGCCTCTGCAGAAGGAGCTGGAAGACCTGGTCCGGAAGGAGCATGCCAGCATAGATGCCCAGTCGGGGTCGAGCACTTCCAACCCCACCACTACAACCTCCCCCAGGAAGTCCCCGCCTTCTGCCAAGGCAGGAGCCAAGGCCACCGAGGGGGAGAAGCCCCAGTGAGAGCCCACCTCCCCAGCAGGACACCCAGCTGCTCTGGGATGGTAGAGCCCCAACCCGCGCCAGCCCCCCTAACCCGGAGCCCTTGTCTGAAGAGCTCAGTCCATCCCTTCAGACTCTAAACCACTCTCTCCTGAAACTGGGGCCCCAGCTGCTCCACACTGGACCCCAGCAAGTCTCTAACATCCTCTAGGGGCCAAGGCCTGAGCAGCCTTTCTCTAACAGCCCCAGTCTAACCACCCCAGAGGTAAGAAGCCACCTCCCTTAATCTCTAACTGTTCCCAGGGACACCCCAGAACTCCTGTCTCAGGACAAGGGGCTGAGGGCCCCCTACTCTCTCTACTGGTCCCAAGGGCCTGTGGCCAAGTGGACTAAATCTAACCTACCCCAGATGGGGTGTCGGCCCTCAAAGTACAACACCCCATGGGTGTGGGGAGCATTCTGAGCCTGAAGGGCTCCCAAGGCTCTGCCACCAACACCCAAGATGGGTGCTGGGCCCCTTTCCCTTGGGACCCACTTCCCACATGGGGTGGGCAGAAGACATTGCTTATTGAAGATAAATTAAAAACAAAAAACCAACTAACCCTCGGCAGCGTGGCCTCTCTGTTCTTGGGGCATCTGAAGCCTGGGGAGGGTGGGGCTGAGGTCCTGGGCCATCCAGAAGCAGACCATCTCCAGGGTCCTAGGAGCGACAGTGAGGGGTGCTGAGAAGGGCTCCCAGCCTTGAGGCCTGAGCCCCGGAAAGAGGGAGGAAGGTTCTTTTCAGATGCCCCCAGCCCCGCCTCTTCCCCCTCCCTCCTCAGCTTCCTCTCTAGAGAACACTTTCACTTCCTGTTGCTCCGGGCCTCCCCTTGGGAACAGGTAGGGCCCCCAGGGACCCAGCATCTGGTATCTTCACCCTCAGCTGCCACCCTTTGGTATCAGGCAGCTGCTCCCATTCAGCTCTGCCCAGCACCACCCATGTCCTCCTCCCACTCCCATGGGCCCTGGGTGGGCATCTGCCTCCTCCTGTCCACCCTTTCATTCCCACTGTCCCCTGTTCTCCTCCTCTCAACACCCTGGGCGACGGGGCAGCGGGCTGATGTACTGGGCAGTGTCATATCCCTATTGCAACCCCCTCAAAAAAAAGAAGCCAAGAATGGAGACCCTTAGAGCAAAGGGCTGTCCTGGTCATCACCTTCCCCCGGTACTGGCAGGCCTATGCCAGTACTTGTGGGCCTATGCTCAGGAATATTGGGTGCGGGGATGGATTCATTCTCTCTTCCCAGACCCAGGGCCCCTATTGCTGAGACTGCGGCTGGGAAAGCACTGAGAGTGCTTCCCCGGTGACAGTCCCTCCGAGACTGTTCCTGGCTGAATGGATGGATAGATGCACAGAGGCACAGATGGGGTGTGTGGCAGGTTCCAGATTGTTCGTGGCAGAATCCAGGCAGTGGCAGACATGTTCCCTAGGGAATTCTTTCAGCTTTTTTGTATGTTCATAAATTTTTTTTTGTACCGGGGATTGAACTCATGACCCCACGCTTGCCGGGCAGGCACTTAAGCCACTGAGCTAAATCCCCAGCCCTATATGTTCATAAATTTTTGTAACACAAAATTGAAAGAAAATATTCAGGCCGCACCCCTGCCGTGGCCGGGAAAGGGAGGAGGGCATGTCGTATGAGGTTGGCAGATACATGTTGTGCCTCTTTAGGGCCAAGATTTTCCAGGCTCTGGATTTAGCAAGGGGCATTACTGAGTTGGTTCACATTTGTATGGATGCCTCGGTTGTGAAAATCTTGGAATGTTCCCTACCCCTTGGCAAATAGCTGCACTCCTGAGTCCTTTCCCCAACCTAAGACACACCAGCCTTTCTCTTAGGCTCCCCAGAAGCCCCCCATGCCAGCATCTTAAGAATTAAGCCCTGGCACAGCTGGGTTCTGCCAGGGCCATTCTGTTGTTCAGGGTCTTCCCATGTTGGTTGTAAATACTCTGCATTTTATCCCTGGACTAGGGCAATCTTCAATTTCATCTTCCTCTCTGCTCAAGGCCAGACCATGGCTCCCAGGGTTCCAGCACCCTGAAGATGGCCCAGCCAGAGGACATGGCCTCCGCAGTCCCCATCGAGGGGCAGAGGTGAGGGCTGCTGGAGCGCAGTGTTCCACCTCGTGCCCCTGTCCAGAACCCCTTCCATCCAATGCTTCCCCCAGGACCCTGAGCCCCACATCTGACTCTCTGTCTCTGGGCAACCCCTTCTGTGCCTTTAGTCCTGTGTCCAGCTGCCCACTTCTGACCCCTAACCTCCTGGACCCTGCACATCCCAGGCTGGTCCTACCGCAGACTAATGGAGCAGGTGAGATCCCTCCAGGGGTCCTCAGCACCCCAGAGCCACTTCTTCGCCTTCGGAGGACATGGGGGGTGTGGCAGGTTCCAGAGCTGGATGCCCCGGATGCAGAGGCTCTTATGGCGCGGTGGCCACTGGGGGTGAGTACTCCCAGCTGGGGACCTGTCTGGCCTCTGAGCTATGAGACCTTAGGTCAGTCAGAAACATTTTGGGTTGCTAGTGACAAAGACAGCACAAATTGGGCAAATCAAAAAAGTTACACATTGATTCAAATGACAGAAAAATGGAGAAGTAAAAGTAGTTTTACGAAGGTCTGGACCCCAAGTGTCAAACATCTTATGGGTCTCTCTTCATCCCATTTCTTGACTTTGCTTCCAAGGGTGGGGAACTCTGGATTTGGGGCTGCAAGTATGAAAGGCTCATTCCACAGTGGCTTCACCAACCAGGCATTGATCTTTCTAACGTAACCAGCAAGGCAGCTGCCAGCTCGACTTCAGCTGCTCAGTGACGTCAAGACCAGCTGCTCCATAATTCCTGGGACTTCCCTCATGGCGACCCAGGGACTGTCCCAGAGCTGTCACATGTACATCCGAGGCAGGAAGCAAGGACATACCAGCTGCATCTGTTTCTTTGACCAGGAAAAGCCCAGGCTGTGCTGATTGATACCAAATACATGGCAGGAGAGTGGGGAGCGAGGTTATCAAAAGCCCAGTGGGTAATACACACTCAGTTATGGGTAATAGCCGAGATCCACTGCTTGTCCCCATCCTTATCCACCTCGTAGGGCTCAGTACATGGTTTTTTTTTTTTTTTCTGTCTTTTTGAGACAGGGTTTCACTATGCAGTTCAGACTGGCCTTGAACTCACTTTGTAGCCCATGTTGGCCTCAAACTTGCAGTGATCCTCCTGCCTCAGCTTCCCAAGTGCTAGGATTACAGGCATACACCACCATGCCTGGAAAGCACATTAATCCTTGAACAAAGGCTTCTGCAAGGAATGTGGGATCGATTTGGAGAGGACGACTAACAGAGCCTACCACAACTTCCTCCCCGGGAGGGCACTGTCCCTGTCAGGGCATAATGGCTGTCCCCAGTTTGGGGCTTGCTCCCACCAACTCAGCAACCCTAGTGTGAAAAGAAGCTGCTTGGGGCAGGGATGTGACTCATTGCTAGTGTGCTTGCCTGGCATGTTCAAGGCCCTGGGTTGCAGCCGGCACTGCCAACAGAAAGAAAAGCTGGCCAAGATGCATAGAGTGTCCCGATGCCAGGTCAGGCATGGACCCACTCCATGGACTGATTGCAGGGGGTTTCCTAACAGGAAATGGGTGCCAGGCAGACAAAAATAAACATGTGTACACATGTCCCTCAAACTGACCTTTACCTCCACCCCCTAGAGTTTCCTGGTCATAGGCCCTGATGCCAGCCAGGCCCTGGTACTGAGGACTTCACCCGGAGAGACCAACACCTATCAAATCCAGAAGTTTCCTGGAGGTGAGGGCCCTACTCTAAGCTTCCAGTCCACAGCAAATGTGTCACCGAGAACTGTCAGCTTTACTTCCAAATACCTCCCTTTTTTTTGTTTTTTTTGGGGGGGGTTTTTGAGACAAGGTCTCACTATGTAGTCCAGGCTGGCCTTGAACTCACAGCAATCCTCCTGCCTCAGCCTCCCAAGTCCTGGGATTTCAGGCTTGCACCACTGCACTCAGCTCCGCCTTTCCTTCTTGCACAGCAACTTGGTGGTATTGTACACCCTGCCCCAAACCCTGCAAAGGGCAGGCCCCCTCCTTAGATACAAATGCAAGCTCAGCATGGCCTAGAAGATGCTGTGTGACCTTCCCCCGCCCATCTCTTCATCTCCTGCCCCTCACTCCCTCTGCCCCAGTACATGTTCTCCTCTGTTCCCTGAGTGAGCAAAGCATGGGCCGGCTGCAGGGCCTTGGCTTCTGCACTCCCAGTAGGAATCCTCTTTGTGGGGTGGCTGATTTTGTCTCCATGCTTAGGACCTCTATAGAACTGTAACCTTCCTTTATCTACTGTTCAGAAAGCCCCTAGTCATTTTTATTCATTCCTTTTCATCAGGAGCACTGTACACAATTTACTTATATCTATTTACTCATCTGTTTGTGTCTCTCCTGACTAAATGGGGAGGATAGAAAGCCAGTGAATTTGCCTCCTGTTGGACATAAAGCCTCAAATGCCTGCTAACAATTAGATATTTAATAAATATTTGTTTTAACCCGGTGTGGTGGTGTCCTCCTGTAGTCCCAGCACTCTGGGAGGCTAAGGTAGGAGGACTTCAAGTTAGAAGCCCAGCCTGGGAAACTTAGTGACTTAGAGAGATCCTGTCTCAAATTTAAAAAAAAAAAAAAATGACTGGGGATGTAGTTCATTGTGAAGGCCCTAGTTTCAATCCCCAGTACTTAAACAAATAAAGATCTAATGAATAAATCCTATCTGGTGGCACAAGTGGGATCCAAGAATCAAGATGAGGAAGAGATGACTCCAAGGGGTTGGAAACTTCTCTATTGTGAAAGTCCCTGTGAGGGATTTCAGGGATGGGGGAAGAGACAGCCCCACGGGAAGAAGGCTGGCATCCCCACCCCCCACCAAGCTTTCTTTCTCATCCCTCCTTGTCTCCTCACCCCAGGTGTGTCCTTGGAATCCTCCAATCTCTTCATGCCAGACCTGCCCCATCTTCTGGCCTTCCTAGCAGCCAGCAGGTACAGGTTATCCATCCACAGGGATGAGGAGAACCCTCCCCAAGATGCCCACCCACAGTGGGGGTTCCCTTCTGTTCTTAGGGATGTGCTGCCCAGAACACTGCTCTTGCCCCCTCCCACTCTAGTGCCTGGAGACACACACACGGGTGAGGCATGGGTCTTGAAGGAAAGGTTCCCCAAGGCCTGGCAATGAGACTGGCTGTGAGGGACCTGACTACTGGGTGTGAAGGAGGGCAGAGTTGGAGGTCAGGAGGGAGGCGGCGACGAAAGCCTGGATTCCTTGGTCCTTAGGAAAGAGATAGTGGAAGGAAGAGGGAGCCGGGCAGACTCAACTCCTGGGCCTGAGCTAGGAAGACTAGGAACTGAGTCTCCTGATAGCCTGAAAAGACCAGGGCTGGCCCCCAATCACCTGGGACACCCTCTGACTTCTGCCGGGCCCCCAGATCCTCTGCAGGTGGGCAGGGCCAAAGCTGATACCTCGGGGAGGGTGCTCTCTGTGGTGAACCAGCTCTACCTGGACACCCATGGGGGCTGGGGGCTGGAGCAGACCCCCGAGGAGACTGACCAGGACCACGGTCCAGGTGAGCAGGCGCGCATGGGCCCCTAAGGGATGAGGGCAGCAGCTCCACAGCACCCAAACCTTCCGGCTCATCCAGCCCGCAGGAACCCCGTCCCGCACCGGGTCTCCTGGGTGGAAGACCCGCCCAGCCCGCAAGTGCACCAGCCTCAGCCCGCTCTGGACAGTCTGGTGGAGGAGAAGCAGCAGCAGCAGGAGGACGACAGCTACAGAGATGAAGAGGAAGACGCAGAGGATGAGCTGACTGCTCACGTCCGCGCTCTGGCCAGTGTGCGGAGCAGCTACGTGGCCAGGCAGTCCCGGGTCCTCCAGGCGCGCCTCGCCTCAGATTCCAGGGATCCCAACAGGCCTGGAGACCCGGCCACGGAGCTGCTGCAGGATGTGCGGCACCTCCTTACCGACCTTCAGGATTACTTGGCAAAGGACCTCGACGTGAGAGCTGTCTTTGGGAGCAGGGGACCGGGGGCCGCCGAGAAAGACAAGGAGCTTGGTAATGGGGGAGACTAAAAGGGACCCCCCCCCCCGCTCAGGTGTTCACCGCCAAGGTCTCTGTCCCCGCTGGCATACACGCCTGTGGGCTCTTGCACTCGCATGCCCTTTCCAACTCGCGCAGCACCTTCTCGCCTCGCGCTCCGCCTCGCGCGTTGACCACAGTACCTTGAAGCCCAAGCGCGTGTAGGCGCTTCGGTCTACACTGGCGGGGGGGGGGCCGGGTAGGTCAGCTCGACGTCCCCGCCCTCACCCTCCTCACACCCTGCGCTCCGCACCCTACAGGCCCTGCGGTGGAGGCGGCGGTGTGCCGCGTGGTACTCGCACCCCTCAAGCCTGCCCTGTGGACGCGACTGCGCACGCTCCGTGCCCAGGAACTGCGCCGATTGCGGCGGCGACAGATAGCCCTGAGGGCGGGGGCGGGGCCTGAGGGACAGAGCCCCGCCCCCGCCCTGCGGAGCCGCATCCACGCGCGTCTCGAGCACCTGCACGCCGCGTGCTCGCCGCGCCGCAAGGTGGCGCTGCTGCTGGCGGTGTGCAGTGATGTCTACGCGGGCCTGGCCGGAGGCGAAAACCAGGGTAAAGGAGGGGCGGGACGTCTGCGGGGGTGGGGGGAGCGGCGGAAGGTAGCAGGCCCAGTGTGCGCGTCGCGTCCGGGGAGAGGGGAGCACGCCCTGGTGTCAGGTGCCTATGGGTCCTGGGAATCGGATGGCGGTGACTGGGGCACGCAGCCACAGGACTGGCCCCTCGGCTTCCCCAGAGCCCCTAGGGGCCGACGCCTTCCTGCCCGCTCTGACCGAGGAACTGATCTGGAGTCCGCACATCGGGGAGACGCAACTGGACGTGGAGTTTCTTATGGAGCTCTTGGATCCGGAGGAACTTCAGGGAGAGGGTGAGGTGGCACCTCTGCCAGGGCCGCAGGAGGACTGGCAAGTAAGCCGCGAGGGCGCCCCAGGTGACCAGGGACTCCCCTTCTCGCCTTAGCCGGGTACTACCTGACCACGTGGTTCGGGGCGCTGCACCACATTGCCCACTACCAGCCCGACTCGGGCCGCGCGCCCCAGGGGCTCAGCTCGGAGGCCAGCGCCTCCCTGCGCCAGTGGCACCGCCGGCGGACGATGCACGGAGAGAACCACCCTGGAACCCAGGTGACTGCCCATCTGGGATGCAAGCGGCAGGGAGGGTGGGACCTGTCGCCCTCTGACCGAGCCTTCCACCTCCTTCCACAGGCCCAACTGCCTTTTGAGGAACCGTGGAGAGTAGGGACGGTGACCGAGCCCCTTTGATGATTAGTGGTCTCAGTCCCTCTGTTCCTCAAGCAAGAGGCGGGAGGCAGCTGGGCAGCAACATGTAGTTTAGGGGCAGCAAGGAGGGAGCCCAGGAAAAGGTGTCTTTGCCCTGGCTGTCTGCTGCCTGGCATGTGCTTCCCTAATAGCCACAGTGCACCTTGTTGGCCTGTCAGGACCTGGTGCAGATGTGACCTCAGTACATTCTCACAGGCACTCCAGTCTAAAATGCAGCCACTCCCACCTGGCCGTCCCTTGTAGTAGGAGAATCATGTGCCCCCAAAAGATGTCCATAGCATCATCCCCATAATCTGTGATAAAGGGGGCTTTGAAGATGACATTAAGGACAAACATGAGATTACCCTGGATTCTGGTGGCCCTGTGCAGTCACAGGGGCCCTTGTAAGAGGCAGGAGGGCCAGGACTGGAGAAACAAGATCGATATGGCGAAGAACAGAGATAAAAAATGCAGATATTCCAGAAGCTGAAAAAGGCAAGAAATGGATTCCCCCAGAAACGTGCAGGATGAAACATATACCTTTGATTTTAGAGACCTAACACCCATTTTGGACTTCTGACCTCCAAAACTAGTAAGATAATAAAACTGGTTTTTAAACCACTAACATTGTGGCAATTTATTACTCTTTCTTTCTTTCTTTCTTTCTTTCTTTCTTTCTTTCTTTCTTTCTTTCTTTCTTTCTTTCTTCTTCTTTCTTTCTTTCTTCTTTCTTTCTTTCTTTCTTTCTTTCTTTCTTTCTTTCTTTCTTTCTTTCTTTCTTTCTTTTCTTCTTTTTGAGACGGGGTTTTGCTGTGCAATTCAGACTGGCCTTGAACTCACTTTCTACCCCAGGCTGCCCTCAAACTCCCAGCAATCCTCCTGCCTCAGCCTCCCTAATGCTGGGATATTAGATGTGCAGCACCACACCTGGCCAGGCAATTTATTATGGCAGTTATAAAACAAACACTCTCCTTTACTCTCTTTTTTCTAAAATGTACCATATATTTGTTTATTGTGTTAATTGTCCATAATCCTCTCTTCTGCTTAGGCTAGCACTTTCCAATAAAAATGCAGTGCAAGTTGCATGTATTATTCTAAATATTCTAGAAAATACATTTTTTAAAAAAAACCTAGGGGCTGGGGATTTAGCTTAGCAGGCATAGGTGCCTGCCTTGGAAGCGCACGGTTGTGAGTTCGGTCCCCGGTACCGATAAAAAAAAAATCTACTTAAAAAAAAACTAAAAAGCAGACTACAGTGTGGCTTAGTGGAATAGTGCTTGCTTAACATGTTGAATTCCATCTCCAGCACACACACACCTATAAAGAAGCCTTGAAATTAAACTTAATTATTTCATTTGACTTGATATATCCCACATATATCACTTGGACATATAATCCATATTTTTAAATTGTTGAGATATTAACACTCATTTAGACGCATGTGCTAAGTCTTTGAAAGCCAGTGTGTGCCTTCACCACATGTCAGTTTGGGAGTGGCCACCTTTGAGGTGCTCTATTATTTTAAGGTAAGGTATCCCTAAGTTGCCCAGGCTGGCCTTGAACTTGTGATCCTCCTGCCTCAGCTTCCAAAAGCAGTGGGGTTACAGGTGTGTGCCACTGTGCCCAGTTCAATAAATCATGAACTAACCAACAAGTAAGGTTTCCACAGTAGGTGGCAAATGTCACCTCAAAAGATACCCTGGTCCTAGTTTCTGCCACCCATGAATGTAACCTTATTTAGAAATAGTGTCTTTCTAGCTGTCAAGGACCCAGGCCACCATGCCAGCAACCACTGGAGCTGGAAGGCAGGGGACAAATCCTGGATTCAACCCTGGAGCCTCTGGAGCTCAGCCTCACCAACACCTTGATTTCTGGCTCACCCATGCTGATTTCAAGCTTGTGACCTCCAGAATTGTGAGAGAGATTTCTGCTCTTAAGCCACCAAAATTGTATTCATCTGGCACAACAGCCACTGGAAACTAATAGTTTCTCAGCTCTTAATATATAAAAAAGAAATATAGGGTCAAACTGATGTTCTACTTAGTCATTTTTAGCATCAAGGGTCCTTGATTCAGATACAGGAATTAACTAGAAAAACAGGGAAAACTCCCCTAGTTCACTTTACCTAATGCACTGCTGTTAAAATACTACATTTTAAACTGGGTATGATGGTACATGCTTATAATCCCAGGATTCTGGAAGGCTGAGGCAGGAGGATTGAGAATTGGATCCCAACCTGAGCAATTCAGCAATTTAGGGCAAAGCTGTCTCAAAAGAAAAAAAAAAAAACTGGGACAGGGGAAAGGAGGAAAGAAGAAAAGGAAAAAGAAAAAGACATAAGTGTGTATATAGATACATAAAATAACTACGATGACTATTTTACTAATTCTATTAGTTCTTGGAAAAGAACTATTAGTATTCATGATTAAATCAATTTTGCATATCTGGTAATCTGAGCAACCCTTTTGAAGATAACAATAAGCAATATAGCAATCATTGTTAAATTCCTATCATCTTGTTTTGAAAGCCTATATTGTTATTGTTTTGGGTTGGTGGTTGTTGTTTATTTGTCTCTTGCTTTTTGTTTTACTTTTCTGTGTCATTTTTCTCTTAAATAAAAAATAAATAAATTATGTCTGCAAAAAAAAAAATTTTTTTTTTGGTACCAGGGATTGAACTCACAACTGCATGCTTGCAAGGCAAGTGCTTATGCTGCTGAGCTAAATCCCCAGCCCCAATGTCTGCAAAAAAATTAAAAAATAAAAACTGTAAATGAACCAGGCATGGTGGCACACCCGAGCACTCAGGAGGCTGAGGCAGGAGAATCTTTTTGCATTTGAGACCAGCCCGGGCTGCAAAGTGAAGTCAAGGCCAGCCTGAACTGCACAGTGAGACCCTGTCTTAAAAAAAAAAAAAAAGACCATAAAAAGAATGGCAACAAAAGGTATATTTTATAGGGGAAGGAGACAAGGAATGAGCATATTAATGGTTATAGTGCTGTGGTTTGGATAGGAGAGATCACTTCCAATGTTGTGCAGGACAGTGGAATAACTATGGTTGACAACAATTAATTGTGTATTAGTTACTAGAGCAGATTTTCAGTGTTCCTGATGAAAAGAAACAATAAATATTTGAGAGGGCTGATATGTCAATTACTTGATCTGATCATTACACATTGTATACATATGATACAAGAGCATACATATGCACAAACTCATGACCTCACCCTTGCCAGCCAAGTGCTTATGCCACTAAGCTAAACCCCCAGCCCCTGTACAATTATGTCAACTAATTTCTTTTAGAAAATTAAATTTTTATATTTTAAACAATCAAAATTTTGTAATTTTAGGTGTGAACTAAAAAAAGTCAAGAAATAACTTTTTCTTTCATTCTTTTTTTTTTTTTTTGATACTAGGGATTGAACCCAGGACTTTCCCACTGAAATACATCTCCAGCCCTTTTAAAATTTATTTATTAAAAAATTTTTATTTATTTATTTATTTTTTTTTGAGAAAGGGTTTTACTACGCATTTGGGCTGGCCTTGAACTTACTTTACAGCCCAAGCTGGCCTCAAACTCAAATGGATCCTCCTGCCTCAGCCTCCTGAGTGCTGGGATCACAGATTGTGCCACCAGGCCTGGCTTCACAATTGTTTTGAAAGCTAAAAAGTTTGAGGGCACTGTTCTGGGCAGAGAAGCAGGAAGCAGCTCTTGGGGACTGTAGGATGAGGTCTCTACTCTTTAGTTCCTACAGAACTGAAGGGCAGTCAGACTCCAGCAGACCAAAAGGAATCCCTCCCCCGCTTCCAGGAAGAGAACCCCACAGAACAGGAGACCTGCCAAGCATTTCACTGTGTTTATGGTTTGTTTTTATTTTTTGTTGTTGTTGTGTTGGGATGGAACCCAGAGCCTTGCAACATTCTAAGCAAGCACTTTCCTACTGTGCTACAGCCTCAGCCTATGTGTATTTATTTTTAAATTATGGCAGAAAAATAAAATTTACTGTCTTAACTTTTAATTGTTCTTATTTTAAATTTTTCTTTAGGTTAAAAGAGTGAAGTTTAAACTCTTCTTTTTGAATTTTTTTTTTTTTTTTTTTGAGACAAGGATTCACTGTGTAGCCCAGACTGGCCTCAGATTTACAGCAATCCTACTGCCTTTGCCTCAGGCTCCAGAGCGCTGGGATTACAGGTGTGCATCACCACACCTGGCTTAACTTTTTTTTTTTTTTTGTACTGGGGAATTAAACCCAAGGCCTTTGCACTGAGCTATGTCCCCAATCCATTTCTACATTTTTCTATTCTGAAACAGTCTCGTTAAATTGCCATCTTCCTGCATCAGCCTCTCAGTCTGAGATTACAGGCATGGACCACCACTGCTGGCACTCTTAACTGTTTTTGACTGTGCAGCAGTAGTGTTAATTGGATTTGCATTTAAAAAAAAAAAAGATCTCTAGAACTTTTCCATCTTGCAAAACTGAAACTATACCCATTGAACACAACTCTGTACTTTCTCCTCTCTCTAGCTGCTGGAAACCACCAATCCACTATGTTTTGTTTTACTTTGAGGCAGTTTCATAACACAGCCCAGCCTGGCCTAGAACTTGTGATTCTCCTGCCTCAGAAAAAAAGAAACAAAACAAACAAAAAGCAAGCAAACAAAAGTTTCATGTTATTATTCATCTATTGAAGTACTACATAAAAGTCAATGGTTCTCAGGAGCAACAAGGTGCAAATTCCAGAAATAAACTCTGGCTATATGTGCAAATGATTTTTCAAAAGGGTGCCTAGAACATTTGATGGGGAAATAACAGTCTTTATGACAAACAGCATTGGGAAAATTGGGTGAATATTGACGCACAAAAGAATAACGTCAGAGCTGTTGTGTACAGGTCAGGGTAGAGCGCATGCTTCATATCCACCCTTGGTTCAATCCCCAGTGAGGAAACAAAAAGACGTCAGACCCTTACCTCACATTATATATAAAAATGAGCTAAATGTAAGGAAGCTAAATGTAAAAGCTAAGCCAATAAAAACTCTTAGAAGAAAACTGAGAAATAAGCAATACCTGTGCGTGTGCCTGTGTCTGCCCCCAGTTCCCAGCACAGAGCCCCCGGAAACCCTCCTCGCCTCCTGGCTGGTAGGAGGGTAGCCTGTTCTAAGGAGGGGTCACCAGCAAGACCAAGCCGTGATCACAAGTTTGGAACTTCCAGCCTGCACTCCTATTCTTTAGGAAACGGAACTAGTACTATCAGTGATGTCAACTAAGGAAGCTGCCACAGAAATTCCTAAACAATGGGGTTCAGCGAGCTTCCAGACTGGCAAACACCCTGTGAGGAGGGTATCCTCAACTCTGCAGGATGAAAGCCCCTGTGCTCCCCCTGTGCGTCTATTCATCCGGCTGTTGGTCCCTACTCTTTATCACTTCCTTTAGGAATACTGATGCTCCTCGGTCTATGTTGGGGTTACATCCTCACAACCCTCCCATACTTGAGATGCCACAAGGTGAAAATGTACTGATCACTCACAACCTCTGAGCATGCTCACTGAAAACCCTAGGATGCCACACGGTGCCCCATCACTTCCCCTCATGATTTTGGAGCTACCAGAGGGCTGCACGCAATGCTTCTGTATTGTATTGCACAGTGAGAGCCTGAGAAGTATGTCTGAAGTATGTTTGGGTGTTGTGGCACATGCCTGAAATCCTAGGATTCTGGGAAGTTGGGGCCGGAGGCAAGTTTCTGCCCAGCCTGGACCATATCATAAGAACCTGTCTTGCTCCCCCCAAAAAAACCCCCAAAACAAGAACAACAAAAAGCTGGCTATTGTGGTACATACCTGTAATCCCAGCACCTGGGAGGCTGAGGAGGATCACCATAAATTTGAAGATACTGGCCTGGTGACATAGAGTGAGTTCAAGGCCATTCTGAACTACATAATGAGATTCAGTCTCACAAAAAAAAATGTAAGTCAAATCATAATCTGGAGACTGTTTAGACACTCCTCATTTAATGACTAGGTTGTGTGACTATGTCATTAAATGAATTGGTCACTAAAGGAGAAATCGTATATAGTATGTACATTACAAAATTCAGAATGAAGAAATGCTCAAAAGAAACTCCAATGGCCCTGAAGCAAGGCCAGCAGACTGCTGTAGCTGCTGGTTTCAAACAGGAGCCTAAAGAGAATTCTTTCTGTGGTCTGTTGGCCATTTCAGAACTTTGGAAATGGAATGGTCAATTCATCAGAAAGAAATAGCAGATGAGTGTGGCAGACTTTCGGAGGCCTGCAGGAGAGAGACCCTGGCGCCTCAGGACCTGCACCATGTGGTGGTGGTGGGGGGAGCTCCTCCCCTCTCTGGGGGGTGAGCCTGCCAGCATGCGGGCTGAGAATCAAACATCTCATTTTGTCCTGTCCCCCATCCCGTGTCTCCCGCCCTTAGCAAGTGGGAGCCAGTGAACTACACATCTTGTGAAAAGATTGCTATGATATTTAGTATGAGCTCTCCATATGCAAAGATATGGACAACCATTTGGAAGAAAACAAGAGACAATATGACAGATAGTGAAGATCTCTGGTTGTCTAGCTTTGAAATTTATGCTTTCTTATGTCCCGTTCTGTTCTGTTTTGTTGTGTTTAATTTTACCCCCTTTTAAAATAAAATTTAAAAAAAAGAAACTCCAAATGGATGCCTTTGCTTGTATTTGCTTAAGTCTTGCATGCAATAATATAATATAATGTGTAATGAAACATAAAACGACAGCACCTTACTGTACAGTACAATCGGCTAATTGCAGTACTTGCCAGATGTGGTGGCACACACCTGTAATCCCAGCACTCAGGAGCCTGGGCCGTACAGTGAGTCAAGACCAGCCTCAGCTACATATCAAGGTCTGGTCTCGAAAAACTAAAAGTAAAAGCAAATTACAGTACTATATAAACAATATGTACTATACATACACAAAAAAGGACAGGTCGTAAGTCTGAACACTCATTGAACAGATAGGTCTTTAAACAAGGAATATCCAGGTAATAACTCAGTAAACCTGAGTGCTTCCCGGAGTTCTGTGAGTCAGCTTAGCAAATTAATCACATCTGAGCAGTGGGTTGTGGGAATTCCCAAACCAGCCGGTCAGAAGTGCAGGGGACAACCTGAGACTCGTCCTTAGTCCTGAGGTGGAAGTCCTTTTGTGGAGACAGTGTGATGCTACGTCGAGTAGAGTCAGAGCAGAGTTAGGTTACAGGATGCTCCTGCCACTGCCTGCAGAACTGCTTGACATGTGGGGTAAAGCCCTTCCCATGTGGTGGCAGAAGTTCTGTGAATGGTGTGGGTGGAGGACAGCACCCCCCCAAAAAAAAAAACAGGGGGAAAGCATTACAACTTTGGATTTGGCAACAGTTTCTTGGATGGATTAGATATCAAAAGAACAGGCACCAAACCAGAAACAAATTGCTCTACATCAAAATTTAAAATTTAAAACTTCAGGGCTGAGGATTTGGCTCAGTGGCACAGCACCTGCCTGGCAAGTGCAAGGTCCTGAGTTAGATTCCTGGTACAAAAAACAAAACAAAAACAAAAAACCTGTGCATTATCCTGGTGCAGTGATATACTTCTGGCTACTTGGAAGGTTGAGGTGAAAGACTATAAATTTGAGATTAACCTGGGCCACTTAATAGGAACCTATCTTTCAGCACTGGGGAGGCTGAGGCAGGAGGATCACTGTGAGTTTGAGGCCAACCTGGGTTATAAAGAGTTCAAGGCTCGTCGGGGATTTAGCTCAGTGGCTTAAGCGCCTGCCTGGCAAGCGTGAGGTCATGAGTTTGATCCCCGGTACCAAAAAAAAAAAAAAAAAAAAAAAGAGTTCAAGGCTAGCCAGAACAGCATAGTGAGACTGTTTAAATAAAAAAAGAACCTACCTCAAAAGCAACCAAGAAGAAAATATATATAATAATAAAGGGTATTTATTGAAATAAAACTTTTATGCTTTGAAATAGCACTTATAAGCATTTATCCATTGTACATTTGCAAATGTGAAAATTACTGTAAGTACCAGGTTGTCACCGCAATACCATTTGTAGTAGCAAAAACCTGGGGACATCTCAGTGCCCCCCACAAAGTAGATTATAGGACACCCATCTGAGAAAAACTAGCCAGACATTAAAAAGAATAGTGCATGGCTGTAGATGTGGCTCAGTGGTAGAGGGTTTGCCTAGTATGTGTGAGATGCTGGGTTCAATCCCCAGACCTAGGAGGGGAGCACCGAGGGGGGAGAAGGAGGAGGAAGGAAAATGGGAGGATGAAAGGAAGGAGAGGGAGGGGGAGGAGGAGAGGAGACTGCCTTTGGGAACATATGGTGCCTACACTTTGGAAAACAATGATGTTGACAGAGAATGTACACATGACCCGGTAATCTCTCTCCGAGATATGTGTCCCTAAAACTCCTACACGTGTATATAAAGCAGATATCATTAGCAATGGTCAAAGTGATAACCAAATAATTAGACAGTCCTCAAATGCCCACCGTCAGCAACATCAATAGATTGTTGTACCTGGAATATTTTCATTAATGAAAACCAGTGAACTAAGAGGTATTCTTACCATCATACATGAGTGTCAAAAACATAATAGGGATATAGTTCAGTGGTAGACTACATCTGGTATCCACAAGACCCTGGGTCAATCCCTAGTGCCCCCCCACGTATATTACAGACATTCCTCATTTAAGGACTGCATTACATTCCTGCAACTAAGCCATTAATTGAATTGGTTTTGAAATAAGGAATTGTACATAATATGTACATTCCAATATTGAGAACAGAGAAATGGTCAAAGAAAAGTCCAACTTGAGACCCTGCTTTTGTTTACATAACTTTTACATGCAATACTACAATGTATAACAGAACATAAAACTACAGTACTGTATTGTGCAGTACCCTCAGCAACAATTAAGAGTACTGTGTAAACAAGGTGTACTGCATGAAAAAGACATTAGGACTGTATAAATAGGATGTTCAGAACTGTACCAAAAAAAAAAAAGAGGGGAGCTGGGTGTAATGGTGCATTGCTTGTAATCCCAGCACTTGGAAGGCTGAGGCAGGAGGATTGCTGTGAGTTTGAGGCCAGCCTGAACCACAAAGTGAGTTTGAGTGAGTTCAAATAGATCAAAGGTGAGTTTAAGGCCAAGTCTGAACTGCATAGTGAGACTCTGTCTTAAAAGAAAAAAAAGGGAGGGGTCATAAATTTGACTACCAGGTTAAGTCTGAACTATTGTTAAATAAGCAGGTCAT
Organism: Dolichotis patagonum; assembly: GCA_004027295.1. Classification (NCBI taxonomy): domain Eukaryota; kingdom Metazoa; phylum Chordata; class Mammalia; order Rodentia; family Caviidae; genus Dolichotis; species Dolichotis patagonum. Next base: position 40,008 of record PVJX010003192.1, on the reverse strand, counting down.
TAAATGAGGCGTGTACATCTATAACAAATTATATATTCTGTGATATATATATATATATATATATGTATATATGATGTAGTTCGGTGATAAGACAGCATACCTTGCATACACAATTGGGTTCCATCCCTAGCACTGCACACATGGACATGACAGATAGATAGACACATACACACACACTCATGCATAAACAAGAACAGCAGTTGGAGTGTAGCTCAGAGTACAACACATGATTCACATGTGTGAGGTCCTGGGTTCAACCCCCAGCCCCGCCCCCCATACACATATTATGTATGTATTATACCAAAAATATTCCACTTTTATGAGGGTCCTAAACAGGAAAGATTAAACAGTGGACAGGGATACATAAAACCATTAAGAATAGCAAGGGCACCATAAAGAGAAAATTCAGGACAGCAGTTACCTTTGGAATGCAGAGATGGTGATGCAGTTCCAATAGGGACATGGTTAGGCTCAAAGACACAGGTAATACTTGATTCCTTAGGCTGAGGTGGTAAATACTTAGGCATTCAACTTCAAGTTTAAAAGTTTAGTTTATATAATTGTCTAATGCAGCTTTTAAGGGCAAATCCAAAAAACAAAAATGGTGCAATTTTTTTATTAGTACAGTACTGGAGATTAAAAAAAAAAAACCACCTGGGGTTTTATGCTAAGCTACAACCCCCCTCTTGAGGCAGGGTCTTGTTAAGTTACCAAGTTGCCCAGGGTAGGGGGCACTTGGTGGAACTTTTTACTGCAGTGTCTCGTAGTGGGACCCTGGCCACCAAATACTATGAACTGTGCCAGAGGCGTTTGAATCCTGGGGAGCTCTGATCCCAAAATCGATCCTACGGGCTGTACTCTCAAAATAGATCCAGGACTGTCCCACTGCCCTCTGTGCCCCCCTACATACACCCTATGTACACTCTTCTCCCCCCTGTGACACGTTATCTATACTTTACTCCTTCCCCATCTGTTTTGTCTTTTTGTACTAGGAATCAAACCCAGGACCTTGCACTTGCCAGGCAGGCACTGTGCCACTGAGATACACCCCTGGCCCGCCCTCCTCATCTGTGCGGTGTTTCCCACACCCATATCATGCAGCCACTCAAACCCTGTGAACAGCCAAGTCAGGCACAGGGGATACCTGGACCTGGACCTCTCCCATGCTCCACCTCAGCTTAAAAGTCAAAATTATCCCTCGGACCCAGGAGGTCCCTTTTGATCTGTCCGTACCCATCGGCCCAGGTAGCTTGTTATCTGTCCCTCATTCATTCTGCTCCAGTCATGCAAGACTGCCAGCATTGCCTGGAATATGTCGGGCGCATCTGCACCTCAAGCCTTTTGCCCTGATCATGGCTTCTGCTTGAAATGCATTTCCTCCAGTATCCACATGGCTCCCTCCCTTCCCTCCTATAGGTCTGCTCAAAAGTCACCTTCCTAGCAAGGCTTCCCCAGAATACTCTTTTGCCCATAACAAACTGCCCTCATCCATTTCTCTTCCCTCCGTTTTTTTTCTTCATCATAACCATCACCTATTTATTTTAGGGCTTTATTGCCCATCTCTTTCACCAGAAAGTCACTTGCAGTAGTAATGGAGCTTTTACTATCTTGCTCACTATTTCATCCCAGGTGTCTCAGTATTATCTCAATAAATGTCTACTAAGTGAAGGAATAACTGTAGGGCAGACTGTCTGGGGATGAATACATACACAGTCAGGCCTCTCTTAACTCCGGGCAGGTTCTGAGAAGCACGCCACTAGGCAGTTTTGTCCTTGTGTGAACATTATGGAGTGTTTTGTCACACAGTTAGATGGCAATGACATCGCTAGGTGACAGACCTGGGTGACCACGACATATGTAGTCTTTCTGTAGCCATGACTGTACTTACTAGCGGCTCCCCAAGAATCCAGACTCTAGAGAAGAATCACAAATTAAATACACCAAATACTTTCACCGGGATCCCAGACTAAAACTGTATGGAGGCTAATGAGAATGGTATGATTGAAAAGGAGCATGGATCTGTCATGCTGTGAACACAGGCTAGGCACTGTGCCACCCAGACAGCAAGCAGAGGGCTTGCCAGGGCCTTGTGAAGGTCAGGTGATGCCTGAAAGTGGTGGGGAGGGGAGCTACTTGTTCTTCAGAAGCTGCCCTGGGACTTTCCACTCTGTCCCTGTTTTAAGTCCGGTCACCTGTGAAACAGGGCAGGCCTTCGAAGGTCCCCTTGGTGCTACCGAGATCACCCAGGGTGAGCTTCTACCCTTTCAGGGAGGGGCTGAAGAAACAGGCCCCAAAGTTGCCAAAGCACAGAGCTACAAACTGCAGCCTCCATGTCCCCGAGCTCCCCCCCCACCCCCCAGCTAGGCTGGAACCCAGAGGCTTGCACTTGCTAGCAGGGGTTCCACCGCCGGGCCACACCCTAACTCCCAATACACCAGCCCTTCTAGCCCTCTTTCCCGTCCCCACAACCGTACAGGCACTGTGGTGCCCCTGCCCGTATGCATCTGCTTTGACGTAGCATCTTGGGTCAGTGCTGAGCCCATTTCCCCAACATCTCAACATGTGCCTCAACCTACACATTGGGCCCTCCTGAGGAGGAATGACTCGGGAATCCCAAACAACTATGGGACTTGGTCTGTCAGGAGTGAGGGGAGTAGGTTTTAGAGAACAAGGACCCTGAGATCGAAGGCAGCGCCTCAAACCTTGTCCCATTTCTGTTTCCTTGGTACTCCCCCCCGCCCCGCCCCGCCACACACATTTTTTTTTCCAAGCTGAAAAGAGGTCGTGGTCCCTTTAAGACCCGCCCCTCCCTCCCCCAAAACTTCCCAGTGTCTGCTCTCTTTTCGATCCCGGACGGCCAGCTAAGCTCGCCGCCGAGCTGGTAGGGGACTAGGGAGAGGGGTCGGGGCGGGGCGCGAGGGGACAGGCGGGAGGTGCCACCAGCGCCGGGTGCCGCTGTCGCGCGGAAGGGTGGAGAAGGCGCGGTGCGAGCGCGGAGCGTGGGGCACGGGGGACGCTGCCGCGGAGTCACCGCTGCCGAGGGCACGCCGGCCGGGCCCGGTTCAGCCGCGTTCCGTCCGCGTGCGCCGGCGCGAGGGGCGTCGGGCCGGGCGCGGGGGCGGGGCGGGCCCTCTCCCCTCCCCCATCGCATGCCTCTGACGTCGGGCCCCGGCGACCCCGCACTTCCGCGCGAGCCATTTCCCCCCGCCCCGCCCGCTGCGTGCGTCACGTGGTCTGACGCAGCACAGAACCGGGCTGGGTTCTAGGGGCCTTGGGGACTGCCCCTCGGGTGAATAGAGTTGCGTAGGGTTTGATAGACATTGTCCCTCTAGGACTTTTATTTACCCCAGCCGACACTGCCTCATCCTTTGGATACCTGTGACCCCGCGCGGTCCCTTATTTTGGGAACTCCTTTCGGCCGGGAAAAAGGGTTCTGGGTTACATCTGGGGAGTGCTGGGGCGCCGTATGCTTAGGCAACCGCTCTGCCACAAGCCTCTTACGCAGGGAATGTGGAGTATAGTGGACTGAGCTATATCCCCAACACTTTTTTTTCATCCCGAGTACTTTTAATTTTTTGAGACAGGGTCTTGCTAAATTGCCCAGGCTAGACTGGAACTGGTAATACTGCCTCAGCCTCAGTGGCTGGGGTTACAGATGTGCGGCACTGCGCCGGCTTTAGACTCCCTAAGTGTAGTGGTGTTCGCCTGGAGGCAGCCCTGTAATGTCACACTCCTTTCATGGGGATCCTGGTCGGCCACTCCCTCCTTAACTTGCGGAAACCGCGACGTCCCGCCTCCTGAGTTAAGGTCTTTGGGCTTCCCTGGAGCCCCCGAGAGCGCATTTTCCGGAGCGCATCCGGTGTCGGCCCTGCGCTCCTTAGGCACGCGGGACACGGAGGCCTAGGGTGGTTAAGGGTGTCACGTGACCGCTGCCCCCGAATTCTGAGGGCAAACCCGGGGGTCGGGTGGGTAGTAGTGACCCCTGAACTGAAACTGATGAGGAGCCCTTAGCTCCTGCAGGAGAAATAGATACAGTATTGCTGGTGGAAGGGGCCACAGGGGCAGAGGCCGATAGGTGCGCGAAAGTCGCCCTCTTGTGAAAACTAAGTTGTTATGGCCGAAATGAGGGGCAGAGGATAAAACGACGCTGGCGAACCGGCAGTCTGAAACGATGATGGCGCCAGCGAGTAGTTTCGTCCTGAGTCACCTTCGGGGTAGAAAGTCCTGTGGTCTTACATAGCTTAGAGGTAGAGAGGAACTGGGTGTAGTGATAAGGACACAGCTCCCCCGAGGGACTGTTCTCTGCCGCGTTCTATACTTCCGGCGCTGCAAACAGCAGGTACCGTACTCCTATGGCCCATTCCTTAATAAATCGCTCCGCCTTCAGAGGCCCTAAAAACCACTTCGGCTCAGGCATCCCCGCTCAGCTTTTCTAGAGTGTGCCAAAGAGCGCGGGGGGGGGTCTCCCTCTTCAGCCAATCAGAGACCATCAGTAGTCCTACCATCTGGCGAGGAGGTACTCTTTCCACTTTCTATTGACCAATCGGCTGGTGACGCAGAAGATTGGCAGCTGCCGTAACCACTGCAGAAAGACAAAGGGGAAGTCCTTCCTTGTCTCCTAGCAGAGTGGCGCGGGAGGGTAGTCCTTGTGGAGTAGAGATAAAACCAATGAAAGGGAGAAGGAGGTGGGGCTTCTCCACAGTAGGCGCTCCTGGGGAGGCTGGCCATCTCGGGAATCTGACCTATCAAGTTGGAGTTTATTTTAAAGAGGCGGGATTTCCGAGGTGATTGACAGAATGTATTCGCCTATCAAGAGTGTTTCAGACAAACGAGGGCGGGATCTCTTGCAGAACGGCACAGACAGCACCCAACAGGCGCGCAAGGCGTGTGGAGGCTTCCCCTCCCCCCGCAAAGGGGTCAGTGGCTCCCCCTATCGGGTGGGGGCGGCGGGTGACGGGCGTGTCCCTCCCCCAATGAGAGGCGGGGGGAGGCGGGTTCTGCGCCGCCATGTCGCGGAGGCTGCTGCCCCGGGCGGAGAAGCGGCGTCGGCGGCTGGAGCAGAGGCAGCAGCCGGACGAGCAGCTGAGGCGGTCGGGAGCGATGGTGAAGATGGCGGCGGCGGGCGGCGGAGGCGGCGGTGGCCGCTATTACGGCGGCGGCAGTGAGGGCGGCCGAGCTCCTAAGCGACTGAAGACTGACAACGCCGGCGACCAGCACGGAGGCGGTGGCGGCGGAGGAGCCGGGGCGGCGGGCGGCGGCGGCGGGGTGAGGCCAGGGTTTTAGGCGCTGGGAAGGGAGGGTAATTTTCATAGTTTAAAGACATTTATTTTTGAGAGGCCGTTCTGCGCACGCGCCCAGACCTTCGCGCCTTTGACGGGAGTGGGGGAGGGGCAGGCATTGGGCAAACGGCGGGGTTTGCGCGAGGACAGGCGTTTGCGCGTGCGCGCAACCTGGCGCGGGGGATTGAGGGGGCGGAGGTAGTTGCTCGCGCTGCGGCCTTCGCAGTGCGCAGGCGCCGCGGGCTGGCGTGTGGGGGCCGGGCATGAGGCCGGGACGGTTTTTTTTTTTTCCTTTTATCGTTTTCCTCCTTGGCCCCTTGCGCAGGCGCGTCTCTCTCCGGGCCTCGTGGGCGGCTGAGAGGACACTTCTAGAGCGGGAACGTGGGTCGTTGTCCTTGCGAAGTTGAACATTGGGTCCCGTCACAGTTCAGTCTCAGCGTAAAACCAGAGATTTGTTTCATGAGAATATTTCCCCCATTTTTCTGGACATTGGAAAGGATGATTTAAGCCCTTGAAGTAACCGAAGTGTTGAGCTTTCACAAGTTTGCTTAAAATTTTCTTAGATTTGATTAAAAACAAATGCTCCGTAGTCGTGTGTTCATTTAGGGAGGTTTCGGCCTGTGTCTTCCACTCAGAAGAGACCAGTTTCTGGTCGGGGTTCAGGCCCCATTCCCTGCAAGTTCTTGAGAGTCCACGCCTTTGGCCTCTTCCGGGGTCCAGTTTAGCAGCTACAGTTTACTACAATAAAGGAAGCCTTTTCTTTGTTCCACTCGTTTTAAAAGGCATTAACTGAATCTCTTTTTTTAAAAATAAGATTAGGCTTTCCTCACTTGCAGAGGAGTAAGGTAAAGAAGTAGCTATATTGTCTTAAATCACATAGCTGGTGTGGGACAAGGCTGTGATTTGAACGCAGTTGTGGAACTCCAACCTCAGAGCTGCTAACCAGCAGGAAGGGTGTGCCTCCTTTGGTTCGTGTGGTTCATTCCTGAAATAGAATCGAATCCTGCCCCTTTCATCAGCTTCTACTCAGTTATTCTCTCAGAAAGGAGGCTGTGCTTGAGCCTAGGAAAGATAGAAAAAGTGCTTTATACTCTTCAGTCCCAGAAGCTTCTCACTGTGTGAAAAGAGACCCTTGAGAGGCTGTCTTGATTCTTGGTGATAAGAGTTGTAGTTTCTGGTTTTTGTGGAAGAGCTTTCTTCCTCTCCAACCTAGTCGGTATTTCTCAAAACCAATTTCGGTGGAAGATAAAAGATTAGAAAGGGTCAAGACTGTCTTGGCTTCCACAGGTCGAGGGACACACTGTTTTGCCCTGGCTGGACTTGGGGATGACTGATGGGCATCAGTCTTGCTTGGTTAGATGATGGCTTGCTCAGAAAAAGGGCAAGGAAGTTGGGAGTACATGCCCTTCATGCCACAGACAGCTGAGCCTTTCAATACCAGTGTGACCCTTCTCTAAGCCACATCTTCACAGTTCCTTGATTGAGCAAGAAAAGTTCCTGGAGGAATATAAGATTTGAAACTTTCTTACTCTTCTCCATTCTGCTTTCAAGAAAAACTGTGGCCAGTAGGAAAGTGGCCATCCACTTAGCGCCATTACTCTGTTTGTCCATAAATCTACACAGCTGCCCCCTTCTGCCCTGTGCTTCGTTCCTGAATGATGCTTAACTCTTATCTGACTAGATCACCAGTGTGCTGCCATCTTTATAGTAGAAATTTGGGTTTATTTTTGTTTCCTTTCTTAGGAGAACTACGATGACCCCCACAAAACCCCTGCCTCCCCAGTTGTCCACATCAGGGGCCTGATTGATGGTGTGGTGGAAGCTGACCTAGTGGAGGCCTTACAGGAATTTGGACCTATCAGGTACTGGACTCAAACACAGGCCAGGGATTGAGTTGCCAAAGATTGAGTTTGGTGTCTTTACATGTCACCAGTTTCTGGTTTACCATTCTTGTCCAAGACTAGACATTGATATTTGACCCAAGGCGGGATACCAAGGCAGCTCCACTCTTGAGTTGGCTGTGTTACTGCAAGTTCTGTGTTTTTTCCTATCTTTTCTGTCTCGTATCTTTTTTATTAACATTCTTTTCATTCAGCAAATATCTTGTTGAAGTCAGGCATGATGGTAAACATCTTTAAGCTCAGCACTCAGGAGACTTAGCCAGGGGGGTCACCATGAATTTGAGGGCACCCTGAACTACATAGTGAGACACTGCCTCAAAAATAAAAAGGCAAATATTTTTCACATATTTGGCACATGCTAAGTCCTGGCAATACAGATATGAACAAAACTGTCCTGGATTTTTTCTCCCTGGATGATTAGCTCTGATAAGATAAGCCCTAGGGTCTATGGGAGGTATCTTACTGAGCCTGGTGAGCAGAGGTCAAGAGTAGATCTTGGAGGAGGTAGTGGTTTAATTATCAATGATTTAGGATTCTGGTGTTGGGAAACCATGACAGGGTTACCGAAGAAGATACCCTCCTTTGTTTCCATTCCCCCGAGAGATTGAAATCTGTATTCTCTCTACAGCTATGTGGTGGTGATGCCCAAGAAGAGACAAGCACTGGTAGAATTTGAAGATGTGTTGGGGGCTTGCAATGCAGTGAACTACGCAGCTGACAACCAGATCTACATTGCTGGTCACCCAGCTTTTGTCAATTACTCTACCAGCCAGAAGATTTCCCGCCCGGGGGACTCAGATGATTCCCGTAGCGTCAACAGTGTGCTTCTCTTTACCATTCTGAACCCTATCTATTCCATAACCACGGTGCGTGTCAGCAGGCATTTCTGAAATTTCCATTCTTTTCTTGTTCCTTAAGCTGGACTGACTTGGTGGGGCCCTGTCGTTTCACCTGTCTTTGCTTTTATAGGATGTCCTCTACACTATCTGTAATCCTTGTGGCCCTGTTCAGAGAATTGTCATTTTCCGGAAGAATGGAGTCCAGGCAATGGTGGAATATCCTTTTTTGGGAAACAAGGGTTCTTTTTGGTGGGGACTCTTCACATGGCTTGATAATGGAATATTCTTTGAATTAGCATGCCATAGACCAAAATGCCTTAGAGAGCCTGCTGTCTGATGAGGGAGTTGAAGATACATATTATAACTGCATAAATCTTAAGAATAAAGTACTACAAGATACACAGGGAAAGGAGCATAAACAGGTCTAAGGTAAGGGAGAACCTGAAGATCTGAGGACTGCACATTGGCTGTAAGGGGGAAGGATTCTGTTAGAGCTATTGGAGAAGGTCATTAGGACATCCTCGGCAGTGGTCTGACTTCAATAGGATGCTACTGGTGGACTTCAAGATATAATTTGACTTGTTTCCGAGATAATTCACACTTTCAAGGTATTGTAAGAGTGATGTAGGACAAGGTGGCTTGGCTTAGAACGATGGCTGAGAAAGTTGCTGCCATTTCTGCTGGTGACTGGAGAGAACCCTGGCTGAGGCATCTCTGCAGGGCAGCACTATGGTTAAGCTCTACATTTCTGACCTCTCACCTGGAGCTGTGGGTGGTGAGCTGGCTGAAAATCATGTATCTACCAACTCAGGGTACTGCTTTGTCTTTACACCTTTTGGGAATGATTTACAGACCTTCTCAAAGAGCTCCCACCACAAGACCTTCCTTAACCTTACTCACATTTGACTCTGTACAAAGTGCGCAGCGAGCCAAGGCTTCACTCAATGGGGCTGACATTTATTCTGGCTGTTGCACTCTGAAAATCGAATATGCAAAGGTAGGCCTGGGAGACGACTGCCCCTTGGCCAGCTTCCAGGTGAGATCGGGCATGGCCCATCTCAAGCTTTGTCTTACCCTTGCAGCCTACACGCTTGAATGTGTTCAAGAATGATCAAGATACTTGGGACTACACAAATCCCAACCTCAGTGGACAAGGTAATCCTGCAGCCACTTTGTTCTAAACACACCTGCCTTGCCTCCACTCAGCTAGTGCACTTCATAAATCCGGGCTCAGGGTTATGTAATGCCATTGGGCTCCCTGTGGACTTGGGTGAGGGCTTCAGGGTTGAGATCTCAGTGATAAGATGGTGAATAAGGGGTGTCTGTATGTCCTGGTTGGGGCCTTCAGATGGTGTAGAGGTTACAGTTGAGGCTGAGGCTTGGATGGGGTGGGGAGCAGGGCCTCACTGAAAATGAAGCAAAGGGGCTTAGCAACCAGTAGCAGCTCCCAAACATCTTGCTGCTTTCCTTGTAGTACCTTGCTAGAGTCGTTGACTCCGCTGGGCCAGGAATGGTCCTGCTCTGCCGTGGAGAGGGGTCTGATTGTGGGAATGACAGATGGAGGAGGTGGTAAGGGCTCTTGGGCTCTTGCAGCAGAGTGTTTGAGCAAGTTGACCTTGTGGAGGTCAGACACTCCGGATCGGACCAGGGCAGACTTGCCTCGCCTCAGTTGCCTCAGTTGTAGAGGGAACTCAACATCTCTGCAGGGGGCCCAAATGGACAACCCCCTGCCTAGTATCTGTCAAGAATGGTTTGCCTTTGGTAGGCGGGAGAGGTGGAGGATTGCCTTTGAGAAACAGCAGCACTCCCTCTGAAAATCAGCAAGATCATCCATCTCTTGGTCTGATTCATCGGACTAGGCCATGGGCTGAGGGAGGCCATGGGCTGACATCGAGAGGCTCTGGGAGGCCGCAGGCCCCCGCTCCTAGGCAGGCAGGTAGGCCTGTCTTGCTTGCCCTTGCAGCTGGGAAGAAGTGGTGGGGTGGGCTAGTCTCCTCCCAGGACCCTCACAAGGGGTCCTGCAGGCCTGGCTGCTCCCTCCAGAGGTCAGAGGCAAATTGGTCACCAAGTGAATATACCAGAGCGGGCAATGGCATTACATGACTGCTAACAGAAACATGGCAACCAACTATTTCTTCTCCAAGGAACATAAATAGAAGATGTGCAGACCGGCAGGGGCTAGTGGCAGGGGCTGGCTGTGCATTGGTTTTGATGCCTCTCAGCTTTGGCCACCCTGGCGCTGGGGCCAAAAAAAAAGGAGGGCTGATAAGGTGACCTGGAGTGAGGGCGGTGCTTCGCCACCCCCTCAGGAACCATAACTTCAGCGGCTCTGCCTCTGCACATTGCTCACCAACACACAGGGTAGAAAACCACTAGTTCTTCCTGGAGAGAACAGAACATGCAGCCTCCACCACGTCCCCAGAAACAGCTGCAGACTTGAGCTCACTACATCAAGAACACCACACCGCGCTCCAAGGAACAACTACAAGCACAGAGACAGAGGCAGACAGAGACAAAGAGAAAGAGACGCAACATGGCAGCAGACACTGCTTTTTTATTAAACATTTTTAAAAAGGCAAAATGCAAGCAAACTTGAACCCGAGAATGTACACAGAAGTAGGAAACACAGAGAACAGAGCTCTCCCAGCCAGCCAGCGGTCCTCTTTTCGGAGAACGTTTCATAGACTGAAGTAGATTCCATGAGCCTCCAAGACAATAGGATCCTCTCTCCATTCCTCGCCATATGGGTTTTGTTTTTTAAGTCCTTTGGTTTGGGGAGGGCCTTCTTTTTTCTTTTCAGTTTTGATATTTTTTTCTGCAGTCATCGGCTGCCAACATAATCTGCACCAACTGGAGATCAGAAAAAAAAGCTTAAGCCACAACAACAAAAAAAAAAAATCAAAAAACCAAAACAGACCTAAAACCAGACAGCCAAACAGCTCAGAGGCACACAGTTACCTGCTGGCGGGTAACCAGGTGTGCTCCCAAGGCCAAAAGTGCGGGCATAGTGGGGCCACTGGCACACCTCATACCAGGAGACACGCACATGGAGCGCTACACAGCCAGAAGCACCGCACTGCAGCACACAATGTGAGGAGGTGACAACATGGAGGGACACAACCCACTTCATACACCTTTATTTCCACTTTTCTGATATCTTCTGAGGACAGAACATCTGTGAGCCACTTTTGTTTTAATCAGAACATTGACTTTTAAAACGGTTCTTTAAAGAAATTGTATCGGATGTGTGCTGTAACTTGTATTTATGACTGTAAAACCATGTGATGCAGGGTCGCAGTGTATGTTTGATGGGACGCCATCTTTCAGAACTGTGCTAACTCACTGTTGAAGCGTCCAATGGTAAGAGAAAATACAGATTTGTTTTTTGTGACAAATGGACATTGTACTCTGTACTTCTGCTGTAAGTAGCCCTTTTCCTATGTAATGACTGATGCTGGAAAATAAAACCCAGACTGGGTGGCAGGAAAGGGCGATGGTTTTAAGGTCTGGATTTTGGAGTCAGCCAGATCTGAATTCAAATCTTGACTCAGCCACTAACTTGTTTTGTGGCATTGGGCCAAAATATTTTTTAACTACTCAATTAAAAGTTAACCATTCAATTTTCTCATTTGTCAAATGGGGCTAAAATGTTAGTACCTACCTCATAGGGTTGTTGTGAGGAATCAAGGAAGCTGTGATGTCTGTAAAGCGCTTATCCAGTGTCTGTCACGTAAGCGCTAAATTAACAGCAGTGGTTATGACTGCAACTGGGGCTGGGAGTGGGGACCTGCGCCATTGTTGGGTTGAGAACGTTGATACCTTGTACATGACTGCCGATTTGGAATGTTTCTGCTATTGCCTTGCTCATAGCTCCTGCAGTCCGTCTTCTCGGGCTGGATGTGTCTGGGGGAGGGTGACTGGGCCCAGGATTGAGAATGAAGGCACCTAGAGAGCAGCAGGCTCTAGAGTACCCGGAACCCTGGGGGTTTAGGAACCAAATTAATCTAGTTTCCTTCTGCCCTTTTATTTCCTGTTCTTAACTTTTTCTCCCTTCATTGGGACTTCACAAACTGCTTTTAACCCTCATCATACATTCGCTCTGTGGCAGCTTGTAGTTGTCCCTCAGGAGCTTGAAAGCTGGACTTAACCACTCAGGCTGGGGCAGGTGAGAGCAAGTGAGCACGGAGCCTGGCCTAATCCTTCACAGGGACGGGAATGCAGCTGCTGCGTGGGATAGGAGGGAAGGCCGGCTGCAATTTGGAGGCCTGAGCTTCATGCCCACCCAGGTCAGGTCCTAGGAAGGAATTCCCCAGCGGTCCTTGTAAGAAAAGGGCTTGTAGGCTGGGGATTTAGCTCAGTGGCATAAGCGTCTGCCTGGCAAGTGTGAAGTTGTGAGTTCGATCCCTGGTACCACCAGGAAAAAAGGAGCTTGCAGAGAAGCTTAAGGATCCTGAGCCACTTTGGGATTTACCTCTAGTCAGGAGAGAGATGTCCCCTTTTTAAGTTCAACTAATAACACTTTTTTCTGTCTACAGGTGACCCTGGCAGTAACCCCAACAAACGCCAGAGGCAGCCCCCTCTCTTGGGAGATCACCCTGCAGAATATGGTGAGGGCAGGGGGTTCCCCTCCGTGGACTCCCGTGGCTCATGTGCCCCTGCCCGCCGCCCGCCGCGCAAATTCTCACCCATCCTCCCTCTCTTTCCTTCCCACCCCCCAGGAGGGCCCCACGGTGGGTACCACAGCCATTACCATGATGAGGGCTACGGGCCCCCCCCACCTCACTACGAAGGGAGAAGGATGGGCCCACCTGTGGGGGGTCACCGTCGGGGCCCAAGCCGCTACGGCCCCCAGTATGGGCACCCCCCACCCCCTCCCCCACCACCCGAGTATGGCCCCCACGCCGACAGCCCTGTGCTCATGGTCTATGGCTTGGATCAATCTAAGATGAACTGTGATCGAGTCTTCAATGTCTTCTGCTTGTATGGCAATGTGGAGAAGGTGAGCTTCTGCTGGGTCAGTGGTTTTCCTTGTAGACTGAGCAGGTCCAGGGGGCCCTGAGCCTCTGAACTTGCCAGACAGCAGGAGTAGGTGACAGGGGAGCTCATACATACAGCCCGTAGCACATAAGTTTTGTTTGTTTCCTCACAGTGTTTGGTTGTGTTTTTTTTTTTTTATTTCAGATTACCAGTGTTAAATCAGGATGTTACTGTTTAGTAGTGCCGGAACATAGCAATACATAAATGTAAAGATAAAAAACTTGTTATATGGGCTGGGGATTTAGCTCAGTGGCTTAAGCGCCTGCCTGGCAAGCGCGCGGTCATGAGTTCGATCCCCGGTACCCCCCCCAAAAAAAAATTGTTATATAAAATCTGTCCTGTAAGGATTTCTTCTGAAAAGCTGAGATGATCCAGCAGGGCGCCTTATTGCAATCGCTGTGGGACACTTGGGCTAGCCGGTGACTGCCTCCTGAGACCAGGTGGCATTTTCCTTATATCTTTTTTTTTTTTTTTTTTTTTTGCGATACCAGGGATCGAACTCACGACCTTGCACTTACTTGCCAGGCAGGTGCTTATGCCACTGAGCTAAATCCCCAGCCCCATTTTCCTTATATCAAACCCATCCAGTCTTGCAAGTCCGTACAGCATATCCTGGCTTGGCCCATTGATAGCAGTTAATACATACGAAGTGTTCTTGTATACCAAGTCCTGTTAAAAATGTTTCACAGGTAATAACTTATTTCATTTTCACAGTAGTGCTTAATGAGAAGAAAGGGGTAGAGGTTATGAAACTTGGTCAGATTTGCATACCTTCTGTGGAAGAACAATTGGAGTTAGATAGCCAGGCTTCAGAGTCCGTGTGCCTCTTTCTCACAGAGTTAGTGCTAGGGCTGTGGCTATGGGTTGAGCACTTGCTGTCTGTTTATCACCCAGAATCCTGTACTAACCCTTCGAGCTCACATAGAATATCCTATACACTTGACTGGCCATGTAACAGACAAAACACTGATAAAAATGATGTTTCCTCCTTTTGCACAGATTTCTGTTCTGCATCATTAAATGACCCACTTGCAGGCATGCCCTACACTTACAAAGCACTGCTGGGCTCCACTGCCCACCTTGTGTACTTGGGTGGGCTGGGCCTTTTCTGGTACTCTTTACTCCCCATGCACAAGTGAGAATGGAAGCCCAGAGCCAGAGGATTACTGCTATGACTAACAAAAGGGCAGGAGAAGGCCCTGGCAGCTGGACACTGCTAACCCCTGCGGTTGCTCTCCCCAAGGTGAAGTTCATGAAAAGCAAGCCGGGGGCCGCTATGGTGGAGATGGCTGATGGCTATGCTGTGGACCGGGCTATTACTCATCTGAACAACAACTTTATGTTTGGGCAGAAGATGAATGTCTGGTAGGTGGTGTTGCCCCAGGCAGGAGAGTTTTAGAGGGACTGGGGAAGAAAGATGAAAGGATTGTGGACCCTGAAGAGGAACACAGTGAGCCTGAGGTGCTTACTCAGATTGAAGTAAGGTGTGGTGGTAATATTCCCTGCAGTTAGTTCTTCACCATTCTCTGAGGTCTTCTACTGGGGAGCAGTGTTAACACGGGCACATAGGCTGTTGGATAGGTCCAGCAGTGTTTTTGCTAGGGCTTGGGGGTCTGACAATGTTTCCCCTTTGTTTCCTCTTACAGTGTCTCTAAGCAGCCAGCCATCATGCCTGGTCAGTCATACGGGCTAGAAGATGGCTCTTGCAGTTACAAAGACTTCAGTGAGTCAAGGAACAATCGGTTCTCCACCCCAGAGCAGGCTGCCAAGAACCGCATCCAGCACCCTAGCAATGTGCTACACTTCTTCAATGCCCCCCTGGAGGTGACTGAGGAGAACTTCTTCGAGGTGGGTGCATGGTCCCACATCACAACCATGGGATTTTGCCACATCAGTTGAGCTGCTGCTCTGTCAGGCCCTGCAGTGAATGCTGGGAACACAGCAAAAGATGAGAATAGATAGGGTCACTGCTCATGGTGATAATACTGGATGAGAGTAGTGCCATGCTTTTGACAGCAGAGTTCACCATATGCTTTGTACTCTTGAGCTGAAAGAGCTGCTGGTTTGCTGGAAGGTTCCTCAGCTGGTGATCAGAGTGCTGTCTTAGTGCAGCTATGTTGTCGGGGCCTCCAGGTACTTCGGTAACTTGGGGAGGTGGAGCCCTGGAAAGTAGGTGAGGGATGTTAGGCAGCTGGCAAGGAGAAGAGGCCATGTCAGACTTTGGACATTGATGTGGCCTCAGGTGTTGCCTTCAGTTGAACAAACATTTGTGTAATGTCTCACACACCCACAGTTGTTGAGCGTGGGTAGTTTGAAAGAACAGTTCACTAGTCCTTTTGTGTTTCTACTCTTTTATGCCAAGGACACCTTAAAGGGTGTGTGATCAAACGTAGAAGAAACCCTTGTTCCAGAAAATTTCTAGCACTTAGTCCCACAAGACCTGGTCTACTGGCGTGCTCCCCCATGTAGTTCTTATTTCTGTGAATTCCTTCACTATCTTATTGTTGCAGATCTGTGATGAGCTGGGAGTGAAGCGACCAACTTCTGTGAAAGTATTCTCAGGCAAAAGTGAGTTGGGTGTCCTGCCTTCCTCTTGTTTCTTGGTTCTCTGTGGCTAGTTGCCTGGGCTGCCTAAAACCCGTGCCTTCTCCCTTGCTTTCTTTCTCATCAGGTGAGCGCAGCTCCTCTGGGCTGCTGGAGTGGGAATCCAAGAGTGATGCCCTGGAGACCTTGGGCTTCCTGAACCATTATCAGATGAAGAACCCAAGTGAGTATCTGTGTGTCCTGCAGTCATTCCCCTGGTAGCCCAGTGGGTTGGCTGGCATCAGTCAAGAGCCATCCTTGCTGCCCTTGAAGTAGGACCCAAGAGATTTCATCCCTGTCCCTGACAGGTGGGTGGGATCTGGTCGCCAGGAGAGCAGCCTGATAATATTCTTCCCGAGAGGGCTAGCCTAGCTGCTTGCTGCCACCCTCTTGGGAGTTGCTCAGACTTGCCTTCCAAGAAGCTGGCATTCTTGCGTCGAGAGACTGGTGTAGGCACAACCTGAAAAGAGGCCCCTCCAGCTGAAGAACAAGCTGCCCACTCACTTGCCCAGCCAGGCCTATAACTCTAGGTAGCTAAGGAGGCCAAAATTTGCCCTTCTGTGGATGTGAGGAAGAAAAGGGGCCCTATCTAGTATGCAGGGCTCATAAGGTTTCAGGTTGCATGATGACAAGTTAGACCTTGGCAGGTGAACTACAGAAAAAGGAAGTGGGTGCAAAATGAGAGGATCTGGCTGAGGTAGCCTCCGTAGAAGGCACCAATCGGGTTCCTGTCTTCTTTGCAGATGGCCCCTACCCTTACACTCTGAAGTTGTGCTTCTCCACTGCTCAGCATGCCTCCTAATCAGGGGCCCAGGAAGAGCCACCTAAGCAGGAAAACGGTTCTCTTTCGTTTTTGCCATTGGGGTTTCTTTGTTGTTTTTCTTTTTGCAAAAGTTCTTGTATTCCTTTTTTTAATGCTAGTTAGTAGAGGCTTAACCATAATGGAAATGCTGGAAGTCTGGAGGGGGTGGGAGAGGGGAACTGATATCTCCCAAGATTAACCTTCACTTTTTAAAAATTATTGTACATGTGATTTTTTTTTCCTGTTCATACATTTGTGCTGCCTATGTATTCTTGGCACATTTCAATAAAATTGTTTGGAAAATACACTTGGCAGTTGCTGGGGTTCCAAAGTGTGTCTCTTTCCCTGTCTCCCACTCAAGTCTTTTGGTGCAGGTAGGCCAAGGCACAACCCTGAGAGAAGCAGGCTGGCCTTCAGGCCAAATGATACCGGGGATTGAGGAAGATCCTGCAGGCCTGGTGGCATTGTTAGAGGGCCCTGCTCGAGCAAGCTCATTCTAGTTGGAGAAGCATTTAAAAAAATAAGTGATAAGTGATGGTGGAACCAGGCATGATGATGTGTGCCTGTACCCCACACTACTCAGGAGGCTAAGGCAGGAGAAAATTTCGAACCCAGAGAGTTCAAGGCCAGCCTGGACAACATTGCAAAACCTCACATTAAAAAATGTTGGATTGTCTGTCTTTTTATAAGATTGGAAAATGAAAGTCTCTACTAAGTCCCTTTAATCAATGGTTAATTTTTTTGTGGTTTTTTTTTCTCCATAAGGAAGTTCTTTTTTTAAAAGAGAACCCTTTGTGCTGTACAGCATTTTGCATTAGATAGAATGCTCTATCTTTATCCCTGCAGAGTGTCATTGTGAGGGCGTGTCATCACTTAACCTGGTTCTGAAAATAATTTCCAGCTCTTGTCACTACAAACATTTCTGGAGTATTCATTATTTATACAAATACTTGAGCCAAATTCTATGGAATTGCTGGATTGAAAGAAATACTTGCAGCATAAGATGATTGCTCACCACTTGATGTTACCCTGTGCACATGGCTCTAGCAGGGCGAAGTCTGAAAGGAATCCAGGTTAAGGACCTTGATGTCCTGGAGGAATGAGGTGGCCCGCAGGGGAATGGGTCACAAATGTGTCACCTGGGGAGTTTCAGACAGGTACTTGAGAACCTGTGTCAAAGAGACTTGACCCGAAGAGGTTTGTAGACAATATACATTGTAAACGTCTACTGCAGTCGCATGATGTCATTCAAATGAGCAAATTCATTTGCCAGGGAGAGTTTCACTTCTAAATCAACTTTTTTAAAGAAACTAGTCCAAGGGATGGGGATAAAAGTGAATTTTACCAGTCTGCCTTCTAGCTTCTAATATTACACCAAAGGATTAGGCTAAATGTTAAAAGTTTTGCCTCACGTCTTGATACCTGTGTGTTGTTTCCCACTGCATGCAAAAAGACACAGTCCTCTGTGGATGGATAGTTGCTGGTGCTTTCAGAAGGGCCTCCTATTTAGCCTGCAGAAGTAGATAGCAGACACATTAATAGGAAAGATTCCCTGCAGTCCCACTGGCCCAGAGACATCTGTTCAAAGCCTTGGTGAACATCTCCCTAAGGAGCCTACTTAAACAGTGTTTGCTATACTCTTGGGTAACCATTTTTTCCAAGGGGTTTTACTTGTTTGAGAACATGGAGTTTTAGCTGGGCCCAGAGGGTACATGCCTGTAATCTCAGCCTCTTGGGAGACAGGTAGAAGATCACAAGCTTGAGCCTGGCCTGGCCAACTTAGCAAAAACCTGTCTCAGAAAAGAAGAGGGTCTAGTGCTGGGAATGTAGCACTGTATGAGTATCAGAGCACTTGCCATCTTAGGGTGGGGGAGATGGGGTCCCCGGGGTTCAACGTCAGGAATAATTTACAAAAAAGTCAAGTTTAAAATAAAAAGCATCCCAGCACTCAGAAGGTTGAGGCCGGAGGATTGAACTACATAGCAGGACCTTGTCTCAGAAAAGACAAAAGTTAAAACACGTAGAGTTGTGCTCACTTGTGCAGCACATATACTAAAATTGGAACGATACTGAGAAGATTAGCATGACCCCTGTGCAAGGATGACACGCAAATTTGTGAAGCGTTCCATATTTTTACAACGCACAAAGACAGATGAGTATCATAGGAAAAGTGGAAAACCTCAAGAACCATTTAAGGTCTGTGCTGGAGAATCTTAGCATACAGGAAAAACAGAAATGATCAGATCACTTCCCTACAGGAACAACTGAACCATTTCCTAAAGAAATAAAGCGCTTTCAGCCTGGCATATAAACTTTGGATTCACCATCTAGACTAAAGGCTGATAGAAATTGTGTATCTTTTTGTCCCTTTGGTTGCTTCAATTATATTTTTGTCTCTGAATTTTTTTTTTTTTGCTAGATATAACATGTTAGAGGTTCACAGCTATGTAAAAATAGTACTGAAAGTGTAGTAGATTTAAAGACCCCACTCAGTGATGGGACTTTGCTTCTCTTTGTCAATTTTAGAATTACATCAATTGCTTTGTGCTATGGTGCCATCAGGTGACTCAGCCATGCTTGCCAAAAGTAGACATTCTTGCCTCAAAGGCCATACTACTGGTTTGCATGTACTTCAGGTTTTCCAAACTCTTCTGATTGTTTTAAGTATTTCCTACAACATAGAAAAAAATCATTTCTGTCATGAGCTAGGACCTGTCACAGTGAATTTAAGTACCTGCCTTAAAGCAGTTAATAATAGTTTAAATCCTGTCTTTGTTCAGGTGATAGTGCTGTTTTCTTATTCAGGTATAATTTCTTGCTGCTTATCTTTGTTCAGCTATGTATTTAGGACTGTGACTTGTTATTCATGAAGGGAACAGTTAGAAGAGAGATGAAAAACTCTGAGCTGTTATCCTTATTTTGAGCCTCCTCATTCTAATCCAACCAGAAAAGTTTAGGAAAAACTAGATACCTGTAATGCCTATGAACATTTCTTTAACAACCTTGAAATCATTTTGGAATATTTTTCTTTTCATCTGTATTATAGTTTTCTGGTCTGTATTCCTTAAGCAATAAAGAAATTCTTTCTTAAAAAACAAAACAAAACATGCAGAGTTGGGAACCATGTAGTACGTAATACAGCTTCTACAGTCCAGAAGCCTGGTGACCTGGAACACAAGTGACTTTGCCTCACTGGGTCTGGGTCTTCTGAGTACAATGAAAACTGCTGTGAACTCCTGATAGTACGGGAATTTAGACAGATACAGTCAGTATTTAATACAGGCCTGCCTGCACTCTTCATTCCCTCATGTGGGTAAACTCATAGTACTGGATATCAACAATTTTTAGTTCACATAAATGCATGATTATAAACTTGGGCTACAGTTGCTCTGCTGCCATTTATACCCTTGGACATTTTCAGCTGTCTCCAATTTGTCTACCATTTAAAAAACAGCGCTAATGAACTTTATACAGAATTCTCCAGCAAGAGTGACTTTTTATCTCAGAGCACGCTCCCACTAGGGCAAAGGGCTTTCTCCTAAGCTTGTCTTCCAAGTTTGCCAGCGAGTTTGAAAGAAAGGCTATTTCCGGTTGCCCTTAGTAAAGATGGCGCAAGAGAGGGCGTCATTGCTACCTAGGCTTAGGATTCGATGCCCTCGCCAAACATGGCGGATTTTGTGCCCGCCCCTTTTCTCCTTGTTTTCCTCTCGCGTTACTCCGAGCGTCTGAGTTTCTGAGGCGATGGCGGCTGCTTGTAAAGTGCGGAACCTGCTTTTGCGGCGTAAGTTACCTCTTGCTCAGTGGGGGTTCATTACTGAGTCATTCTGTCATGGCGGCCGTAAGAGAGGAGGCCTATGGAGGTCATGAAGGTCCCAGTCCTGTAAATTCAGTTGTCTATGAGGGGCTGATTCTGTAGTCCTGTGACTTGGAATCGGGGACTCGCTTACAGTTTAGTGTCTCCAGACATGGGTCAGTCCCACAACAGGGGCTGAAGTAATCTCGGGCTGAATACCTGTAAGCACCCCACCCCTTACTCCGTACCCCAAGTCTCTAAGGAATCTGTGTTCTCCCATCTACAGTCATTGAGGTGTGTGTCCTCTGCTCCTGAAGTTGCTGTGTCCCTATTAGGGCATCATCGAAGACTCTTCTGACCTTTCTCTTCAGGACTGATAGCTCCCACTCAGCTGGGCTTCAACGCCAGCTTTCGTCCCATGAGCTCCACTGTGGAAGATGAGGCCCCCAGAGCAACTGGCTCTGAAGCCCCAGGACACAGCTATGAGTCCCTTCAAGTGACATGTGCCCAGAAGCATGTTCTCCACGTGCAGCTAAACCGACCTGACAAGAGAAATGCCATGAACAAGGCCTTCTGGAGGTCTGGCCTGTAGACCCTGGAGTCATGCCTGTTGGAGGAGACGGGGTGGGGGATAGGCCCAGTGTGTACTTGGGGAACAAATGAATGTAAGGGCAGATGAATTGCACCCCAGATGTAGCTCTTCATTCTGCTGCTCCACAGGGAGATGGTGGAATGCTTTAACAAGATAGCCCAAGACCCTGACTGCCGGGCTGTGGTGATCTCTGGTGCAGGGAAAATGTTCACTTCAGGTACTCCTCACCTCTTGTGTCCCCTCATCCTGTCCCTAAAAGAACTGCCTCTCAGGGTCTTAAGCAGCATCTAACTTACACATTTACAATTTTTATTTTATTTATTATTTATTTTGTCTTTTTGAGAGAGTTTCAGGATAGCCTTGAATTTACTTTGTCACCCAGGCTAGCCTTGAACTCACAGCAATCCTCCTACCTCAGCCTCCCAAGTGCTGGGATTACAGGTGTGCACCACAATACCTGGCCCAACATTTACAATTTTTTATAAGGCTTTATTTTATTTTATTTTATTTTACTGGTACCAGGGATCAAACTCACAACCATGTGCTTGCAAGGCAGATGCTTATGCTGCTGAGCTAAATCCCCAGCCCAATAAGGCCTTATTTTAAATGCAGAGGACTAGCCAGGTGTGCTGGCACAGTCATTCAGCTGCTCCGCTGCTTTGTTTTTCAGATCAGATCATTTCCATTGGTTGTTAACTGGCTTTTCAGTCATCTTTGTTCTGCTGTTAAGACCATCTAATGATTTTTAATTTCAGAGCATTTGCTTAGCATGCCCAAGACCTTGGGTTCCATCCCCAGAACCAAAAACAAAAAATAAGTAAAATAAATAAATTGTAGTTTTTACTGGGTATGGTGGTGCAGACCTATAATCCAAGCATTCTAGGAGGCTGAGGGAGGAAGATTGTGAATTCAAATCCACCCTGGGCAATTTAGCACCTTAGCAAGACTCTGTCTCAAAATAAAAAATGAAAAGGTCTGGAGATGTAGCTCAGTGTAAAGGCCTTGGGTTCAGTTCCCAGCACCACAAATGTAGTTTTCAATTTGCGAATTTCCATTTGGTTACATTTCTCTGCTGAATTGTCACAACTTTTTATTTGTCTTGAGCATATTTTCCTTTGCACCACTGAGCAGTTATAACGGCTGCTATAAAATCTTCGTCTCCTAAAAAAAGAAATCCTTGTCTGTTGATTCTGAGAACTGGGTCATCTGAGGGGGGCAGTTTTTGTTCTCTTTTCTCTTGAAAATGGCTTTCATATTCCTGTTTCTTTGTATTTTGAGTAAGTTTGAATTGCGTCCTGGTTATTGAAGAATAAGATGTATAGGCTCCAAATTTTATAATACAGCTCCAGAGAGTATTGAATTTTCCTGTTTTAGTGCTTAGTTGGAATTAACTTTTAAATCTTGTGCTGGGCTGCGTGCCTGGCTTCATGAGTCAGCAAGAGATTTCAGTAGAGTTTGTATGTAGGATTTGGGGCTCCCCTTTCTGGCTCTTCTCTTTCTGAAATTTTCTCTCACTTTTAGCATCTGTGTTCACCCAAGACTCTGTCCTGTGGCTCTTTAAGCACAACCCGAGCCTGCCTTCAGCCTGAAAGCTTTAAAACAGGAGGCTCGGCACATACCTGCTACTTTTTTGAAATGTCAACTCCTTTCAGGTTCTTCAGTGGCTTCCGGTAACTGTCTCATCCAGCCAGAGTATATATATAGTATTTATCAGGGGAGGTTAGTCCTTTAGAGCATAGCAGAAGCAAGAAGTCAAGTGTGCTGATTTCTCCACTGGGCCCAGTCCAGTGCTGGGCACCCCTAGGTGACTAACACAGCCCTGGGCTCCTTCACTGAGTCCCAAGTCAGCGGGGAGGACACAGTAAACAATCTAGGCTCTTCCGGATTTTCACACCCCATCTTTTCTCTCTGCACCTCTCTGTTTCTCCTTTCATTTGATCATTCATCTGACACATATTCAAGGGGTCAGTGTGGTGCCAGAGCACTCCTCACCTTTAGGGAGCTTATGGCTGAGAAAGGATGAGTCTTCACTTGCACCATGCCAGGCCAGGGCCCTCATTGTTTAGGATCCAGCTGATTACAGCCCTGGCATCGCCTCTTCAGCAGTAAACCTGGAGGGCAAAAAGAAGAAACTCAGCGACCCAGTGATAGAGTGAAAATGCTGCTGCCCCCACCCAGTACCAGGGATTGAACACACGCCTTTGCATTGAGCTGCATCTCCAGCCACCTTTGCCCCCTCATCTTGAGATAGGTTCTCACTATGTCCAGGCTGACCTCAAACTTGAAGTCTTCCTACTTCAGATTCCCAGAGTGCTGGCTTTACAAGCATGTACCACCATGCCCAATGGAAACTACTAGTTTGTTTTGTTTTGTTTTGTTTTGTTTTGTTTTGTTTTGTTTTGTTGTTTTGTTTTTTGAGACCGGGTCTCCCTGTGTAGTTCAGGCTGGCCTTGAACTTACTGTGTAACCCAGTCTGGCCTCTAAGCATCCTGTCTCAGCCTCCTGAGTGCTAAGATTACAGGTGTGCGCCACCACACCCAGCAGAAACTAGTTTTTTAATGACCACACTTGCCAGGTGTTCTTTATTATCTTGCAGTTGCCTCTGCAGGTCCAAGAAGAGTGGTCAAACCAGAAAAACCAGTGACAGGAGCTATCACAGGATGCCATGCTAGGCTTATTCCAGGACTCAGCATAGCTGCTGATTCACATGGGGCTCTTAGATGCGGCGTGCAAATCAAGAGCCACTGGCAGGGTGATCCAGCCCATGACCTCTGCTGAAATGGAGAACAGTAGTAGTGACTGTGCCTCCAACATGCCTGGTCCACACAGTGCCTCTGGGGCTGCACTTCTGTGTGCCTCTGTGGCCCCCTCTGCTTCCAGGGATTTCAGAGAAGCCACCCAGGTCCCCAGATGCAGCAACCCAGCCAGCTAGCCAGGGCATCCTGCCCTCTGCACCCATACCCTGCACAAGGCCGCTGTCCCACCCCATGGTTTCTTCCAGCTCACATTTAAAAGACAGAGCAAAGCTGCAACAATTCAGGGGTGTGGCGAGCATGGCTCCTCAGGTTTGTCCAGTGGCACTATGTAGTGACCAGTAAAAGGACAAGAAGGGTTAGGCTCAGCTGGAAGCGTGAGGGGTGACTGCTCAGCCTCTTGTGGTACAGGTCTGAGTCCTCCCCAACTCTACCCTGTCACCCCTCTGAGCTTGGCTCCTCCCACCGCTTTGCTCACTGCTGCAGCACGGCAGGCCTCCTCCAGGGTCCGAGGTCCTCAGACCAGGGCCTTTGTGCTGGCTGTCCCTGACTTTTGCAGCTCGCCCTGCACATGCCCATGGTGCCTTCCTTCTCCCCCAGGTCTGTCCTCAGAGGTCACCTTGTCAGTGAGGGAGTCATTTGACACTGCAGCCATCCTCACGCACACAAGAAGTCCATTCTACTTCCATTCATTCTTGAACGCTTACCACCACCTGACAAAATATACTTTTCTCCTCATTTGTCTGTCTCCCCATATGGACAGCAATTGTCATCTGTATTGTCTACTACTTGAGCACCTACTCTGTACCAGGCCCTGTATCAGGCCAAAGGAAGACAATGGTAGGGGAAAAAAAGACAGAAAAGCTCCAGGGTTCCCAGAGCTGACATCCTAGAGTGACCAGTGCTCAGTGAGATAAACTGATTGAGCGCAGGCTGCACAATGCTGCAGGGTGGGAGGTGCAAAGTGGCTGGGACAGCCGCTCTCAGTAGGTGGCCCTGGAAGAAGCAGCCAGGTCAGTCTTGGGGGCATCCTTGGGGAGGGACAGTTGTAGACAGAGGGAACAGGATGCACAGAGGTCCTAGGAGGTGAGTATGTGAGGCCTGAGTGCTCACAGGAGCAGGACAGACAGACACAAACACTTGTGTAGGGCCAGGTCACGGCAAGGACTTTGTCTGAATTGTATGCTTTTGAGCAGGTCCTGGGGAGGACGCTGCAGCAGTGAGATGGAGCCCCGGGCCTGGCATTTCTACACAAGGCTCTGCGCTTCTATTCTAACTGGGATGGGAGATAAGAAGAGAGACCCTGACTCGGGGTTCACAGGCTGCTTCTGCCTCTGTGTGTGGGGACGGGGTGGGAGCGAGGGCACCAGGATAAGAGGTGTAGAGAATGGCTGGCAGAAGCAAAGTCAGATTTAGGATTATCTTAAAGTTGCAGCCACAAAGTTGGTGGGCCCCTAATGCTTCCTGTCAGGTATCGACCTCATGGACCTGGCGTCGGACATCCTGCAGCCCCAAGGAGATGATGGGGCCCGCATAGCCTGGTACCTCCGTAACATCATCAGCACCTACCAGAAGACCTTCAGCGTCATCGAGCAGGTGATTCTGGGGGGCTAGAGAGCACTCCCTGTGCCCTCCTCTCTCCGGCCAGCCTGACCCCGCTCCCTTTCCCCTCCAGTGCCCCAAGCCCGTGATCGCCGCCGTCCACGGGCACTGTATTGGTGCAGGTGAGTCTGTAGCCACCAGGGCTTCTGATCTCAGCTCTGTTGATGCTTAGACTTGGTCCCAGGGTACAGTCCCACGTCCTGGGAGGAGGGGGTTGTTCTTACCATTGTTCAGTGCTCCTGGCCTTCATGTCCCAGGCGTGGACCTCATCACCGCCTGTGACATCCGGTATTGTGCCCAGGACGCTTGCTTCCAGGTGAAGGTGAGTCATCCCCTGGGCTTCCGTTCTGGGGGCCCTGCATGGTCCCGGGCAGTTAGTGGTGGATCTGGGGCAGAGCAGGAACAGGGCAGGCCAAGAGAGCACAGCTTCCTGAAGAGAGCGAACTGAACCTTGCAAAGTGAGGCTGGAGTCAGCCACCATGGTGCATACCTATAATCCCAGCACAGGATAGCTGAGGCAAGATTGCAAGTCCAAATTTCACCTGGGTCAATTTAGCAAAATCCTGTCTGAATAAAAAATGGCCAAGGATATAGCTCAGTGTGAAGGGTTCAATTCCCTGGACCAAAAAAAGAAAAATGAGGCTTGGTGTCAGAGGGAGTCAAGGTGGGCACTGGGGAGGGGGGAGATCTTGAAGGCATCAGGATGTTGGTGTGGTCTAAAGGCTGGGTTGCACAGGCCCAGGGAGGCAGAACAGAGTCCCCGCATGCAGGGAGGGCAGTGGGAAGGGCAACCCCTGCAGATTGCTAGGCTGATCCTGACAAACTGAGAAGGGTGGGCAGTCGGTGGGTGGGCCCTTCTCAAGACTGAAGGCTTAGCTTGGGGCTAAGTGTGTCTTGATTCGAGTGTTCGGAGGGGATCATTGAGCTGGAGGCAGTAGACCTCTGCAGGACTCGAACTGTCATAGCGAGCAAAAAGCAAACCCTGGTGTGACTTTGCCCCCAGGAAGTGGACGTGGGCCTGGCAGCCGATGTGGGGACACTGCAGCGCCTGCCCAAAGTCATTGGTAACCAGAGGTGGGTACCTGAGGGGAGCCAGGGAGGGGACCATGAGGCCTTGCTGTTCCCTGCCCAGGTGACAACGACAATCCTTTTGCAGCCTGGTCAACGAACTGGCCTTCACCGCCCGCAAGATGATGGCTGATGAGGCTCTGCACAGTGGGCTGGTCAGGTAGGGGCCTAGGCCTGGGATGAAGAGCCTGGGGACAGCCATGCTGGACAGAGCTCACACAGTCCTCTGGGGCCCTTTGAGACTCAGCTCCCGCTGTGAGACAAGCCCTTCAAGGGTCTCCCACCTTCTCTAGGGCAAGGCCATTTCCTCAGCAAGAGGACACAGGAGAGCCTAAATGAGGTCCGCTGTTACTCTTCTCTCGCCCCTTTTCTCACAGTCGCGTGCTCCCAGACAAGGAGCGCATGCTCGATGCCGCGTTCACCTTGGCCACTGAGATTTCCAGCAAGAGCCCGGTGGCCGTGCAGGGCACTAAAGTCAACCTGCTCTACGCCCGAGACCATTCAGTGGCCGAAAGCCTCAACTACATGGTAAGGTGCTCACTCCGGCCAATCATAACCCTGCCCTGATCTTGGATTGGCCAGTCAGTACTTGGGGGTTGTGCCTCAGCTCTCTGTTTGTCCTCTGATTGGTGCGCTGCTAGCCTTTCTCTGTCTTCCACCCAGGCTTCCTGGAACATGAGCATGCTGCAGACCCAGGACATTGTCAAATCTGTCCAGGCAGCGATGGAGAAGAAGGACATGAAGAGCGTGACCTTCTCCAAGCTTTGAAAGCTCGCAGTTCCCAGTCCCTGGCCTGGGGTCACCCGGGTCAGGGTTGCACTGCCTCCCACCTGTTACCTTATCAGTGGGAAGGACGGATTGGTGAAGATGGTCTTCTCTGTGTCTTGCCACACAGTCTCCAATTTATAAGTTTATGACACTGATTTCTCCACTCCCAGGGCCTTATCTTTACTCACAAACAATAAAGACTTATAAATAACCTGGTGTCCTTATTGCACAGAGACAGGGGACGTGGAGCAGGCTAAGGTGCCCCATTACCCCCAGCTGTCGTGAATGTTGGTAACAGAGATCTGAGCCCCAGGGGTGAGGTCCATCCCTGCCCCCTGGGCTGAGGGTGCGCGGAGGGTCTGGTGCTGCCCAGTCTTGAACCAGTTCCTGCCCCTGCACCCTACCCTAGTTCTGGGGATTGAATTTAGGGATTGCTGAGCTACATCCCCAGCCCTTTCTGTGTTTTCAATTTTGAGACAGGGTCTTACTGTATAGCCCAGGCTGGCCTCAGCCTCCTGAGTAATTGGGCTCACAGGCATGCACCACTGTACCTAGCAATTGCCTTATTTCTTTAAACTTTGGTGTTGTTTTGTTTTTTGCACCAGCAGTCGAACTGAGAACCTTGCACTTGCCAGGCAGGCATTCATGCCACTGAGCTATACCCACAGCTGGTTTGTTGTTTCAATACTAGAAATTAAACTCAGGGCCTTCAAATTGAGTTACAACCGTAGTCCCCTGCCATGCCACACCCCCCTTTAAAGTGGATAGGTTTATTTAGCTCACCATTTGTAGAGGTTTCAGGCCGTAATCAACTGGCTCCAAGGCAGGGTGGCTGGCAGAGTAGCATCACAGAGTAGAACCAGTTCATGTCAAACAGAAGACAGCAAAAGCAAGCAAGGGCCCTTAACAGCACCTTTCTGCCCCTTTTATCTTATTCAGGCTACTCAGGGCGGGTAGCACTCACACCCTTATCCTGGTGCCTTTGATCCTAGCCTTGCACCATGAATCAGCTCCAGAGTCACACTCTAGATCCAGTGACTTCTGAAAATCCCCACCTATGACTGCATGAAGCTTTAAGCAGAAGGGACATCTAGACACAAGCCATAACAGTCTACCCCTGGCCTGCCAAAGGTTCGTGCACATTGTTTTATGCAAAAGGCATTTAGTCCATCTCCAAGAATTGCCAAAGTCCTAACACTTCTAGCACTGCTGAAATTTCCAAGTCCAGAGTCTCCGCTGAGATTTAAAGCAAACTCTTTGGTGTCTTTTGTTAGGTTTTTTGTTAGGTGTCTCTGTAATTTAGGCTGGCCTTAAATCCACTATGTATCCCTGGCAGGCCTCAAACGCAAAGTGGTCCTGCTTCAGCCTCCCAAGTGCTGGGATTATAGACAAACACTACCATGCTCAGTCCCAGGCCTTTTTTCTTTTTTCTTTTCTTTTTTTTTTTTTAGACAGGGTCTTACTAAGCGGTTAAATTGCCCAGGCTAAACGTGAATTTGCAGTCCTGCTCAGCCTCCTGAGTAGCTGGGATAACAGGTGTGTGCCACCACGTTTTCTTATCCATATGTAATCCTAGCCTTCTGTATTTACACTTAAAATGAATCCAAGAGACCAATCATTAACTCAGTCCCTTTTGTATGCCACGTCCTGTTCTGAGCATTATTAACTAATGACTCCTTGTGAATACCTGGGAGAGTGATGCTGCTGGTGAACAGAGGGCCGGGCGCTGAACTGGCATCACACTGCCAAGAAACCAGTGAAACGGGAAGCAGAACCCTGGCTCCAGCGGCCTGTGTTCCACCCACTGTGCAAACAGCACGAGGTACGGGGTGAGGATGTGCAGGACAGAACTGCAGCGGGGTCTCTCCCAGCTCCTCCCTGCTGCCACTGCCCATCTGTCCCCCGAATTCCTGCAGCCCTGCTCTGGCCTGCCCACCTGTCCCCCTTCCCCCTGGCCTCGCCCTCTCTCTGCCAATACAGGTCAGGCAGAGTTTTATGGGCTCTGATAAGGCCCTCACCAGGCCGAAGGTCACCAGACTTCCTCTTTACAGGAGAGGCAGGGTCATGAGTAAGGCTGATAGGGGACAGGAGGTTAGGGTGTGTCCTAGGTGCCAGAAGAGGGACCTGGCAGACCCTCCCCTTCCAGCTCCTCCCCCTCGGTATAAGGGCCACCTACCACCTGTCACCAGCCTCCATTCCTATCCCACAGCGCCTTCCCAGGACAGCTGCCAGTCCAGCTCGACATGGCCTTCGTCCCTGCACCGGGCTACCAGCCCACCTACAACCCGGTGAGAAATGGCCCATGCACTGATTCACCCCGACCTGGATCCTTGGGGGGCCCCTACCCTGGGGTGTGATTTATCTGATACTGACTCTGAGGCTGGAGTCACCCCCACCTGAATGCCCACATCTAACTCCGGGAGCCGACCTCATCCCCGGTCCTTCACCCTGAGTTTTTCCTCCCCGCTTAAAGGAAGTGGGGAGGTTGCTGAGGGGGAAAGGCTCTGACACCCCTCTCTGGCCCCCTCTACAGACTCTGCCCTACAACAGGCCCATCCCAGGCGGCCTCAGTGTCGGAATGTCAGTTTATATCCAAGGAGTGGCCAAGGAGAACATGAATCGGTGAGACCTTCCCCTGCCAGTCTAGTTAACCTGGGAGCCTCTGGTCTGCCCAAGGGGCCTTCTCTCCCTTTCCTGCAGCCTGGAGAGGTTTTTTTGTTTCTGTTTTTTTACTGTGTAGCCTAGGATGGCCTCAACTCTCAAACTCAAGGCAATACTGTCTCAGTCTCATGAGTGATGGAATTACATGCATGTGCCACCACGCCTGGCACAAGGAGAGGGGTTTGCCTCCTCGACTGATGGGAGCAGGGAGGGAAGGATGGATAGCACAGGAGGACAGTCCGGGCAGAGGGCACAGCCAGTGCAAAGGCCCTGAGACAACCACACATCTGCCCTGTCAAATGCCAACCTCCTAAAGGCTGCTGTGTTAGGCAGTGTGGGACAGGCTCTGGCTTGGGTGTCCACAGGGAGTCTCTAGCAGTAGAGGGAAATGACCTGCAGGGTCCAGGAAGAAGCAGGGAGATCCTAGCCATTAGATGTGAAGTGCATAGGATAGGGCCTAATCCATGATAAATAAATGCCCAAGTCAACTGGTGGCAGTTGAAGCTGGGGGAAGGGAGGAGTGGCCTTGAGAGAGAATCTATCAAACTGGGTGTGGTGGCACACACCTCTGATCCCAGCACTTGCAATTCAAATTTGAGGACAGCCTGGGCTACATCGTGAATTCAAGGCCAGAATGGACTACATATTGAGACCCTGTCTCCAAAAAAAAAAAAAAAAAAAAAAAATTTAAAAAAAGGAAAAACTGGCCAGGGATTTATTTAGCTCAGTGGCATAGCACCTGCCTGGCAAGTGTAAGGTCCTGAGCACACCCCCCACCAAAAAAAGGAGAAGGTGTAAGCAAAAGAGTGGCTGTGGGGCTCTGCCTCCTGCAACTTGGCCGGCCGTGACTTCCCTCCTCACCTGGGTCACCAGGGCTGGTCAGGTCCAAGGCTGCATCAGGGAGGGCTGGGCCCGGGCGAGGGCAGCTTCCTGGAGGAGGCTCAGCGTGCTGGCCGGCAGTGTCAGAACCAGGCCTTGATGTCTTCCCAGGTTCGCTGTGAACTTCGTGGTGGGAAGCTCCCCCGGGTCAGACATCGCCTTCCACTTCAACCCCCGCTTTGACGGCTGGGACAAGGTGGTCTTCAACACACAGCAGGGCGGCCAGTGGGGCCAGGAGGAGCGGAAGAAGAGCATGCCCTTCAGCAGGGGCGCCCCCTTCGAGCTGGTCTTCATGATCCTGCAGGAGCACTACAAGGTCCCAGTGCCCACCTTCCCCCTTCCTTCCCTCCTATTTCCTCTCCTTCGCCGCCTTCCTCCCTTCCTGCTTCATTTTTTCCTGTTGGTACTGGGGAGTGAACCCAGTGCTTGGCACTGAACTGTATCTGCAGCTCTTTTTAGTTTGAGACAGGGTCTCACTAAGTGAGAGCATCCAGGCTGGGTCCAAACTTGCCGTTCTCCTGCCTCAGCCTCCAGAGTGCTGGGATTCCAGCTCCTACGTCACTTTTTTAAATTATTATTCCTTTCTTCCACCCTCCGGGAGCCTTCTATCCCATGGAACCCACATCTTGTCTTTTGGGATCTCATAGAACAAGGACACTGGCTGTGTTTGACCAGTGACTCTGGACCCACACAAAAGGAAGCCCCGGACACAAAGAGTCTGTGTCTCCCACCCACTCAGACAGCTGTCTCCTCTGGCCCCTGCCCTTCATATTTTCCGCACACTCTCCTCTCCATAATATTTGAAAGTACATTCCAGACATTACATCATTCTGTTCATAAATGCTTTCTTTGAAACACATACATAGTCACAATGCCATGATCACACCTAAAAATGAATTGTTCTTCATGTCACCGCATGTCCCGTCCTGTTCCCGCCATCTCTCAAATGCCGGGCGTCTGTTGTTTTTCCCAGTGTGTTTGAGTCTGAGCCCACAAGGGCCCACACCACTGACACACACTGCACAGGTGGCTGTGGCATTTGACAACAAGGCCACAGGGCATTTTGCAAGCAGAATGCAGCCTGGAGCCAGCCCCGTGGCTGGGCGGACCTCCAGCTCCGAACCCCCATGAGCCCATTGTTTCTGCCAGGGTGGGCTGCGTCCCAAATCCTCTCCTACCAGGGTGGGCCTGCCTTTATTTACACTGTAGCATACTCAGCACTGAACCGTTGACTTTTTTCTTTCATTTTTTAATTTTTGAGATCGGTTCTCACTAGGTCACCAAATTGCCCAGGCTGGGCTTGAACTTTGCCAACCTCCTGCCTCAGCCTCCAGAGTCCTAGGGTTACAGCTGTGGGCACTTTTTTTTTTCACCCCAACTGTACCTCAGGCCTCTAGACTCCAAGGTTTCTGACTCTGAGACTCTTCTAGCTCACCCCTAAGACCTTGATCCCCAAGTTGAAAAGACCTTGCTTCTACCTCCCCAAAGTCATGGCACTGATTCTACCCTCTCCTGCCTGGCCTTCAGGTCGTGGTAAATGGAAACCCCTTCTATGAGTACCGGCACCGGCTGCCCTTGCAGATGGTCACCCACCTGCATGTGGATGGGGACCTGCAGCTTCAATCAATCAACTTCCTTGGAGGCCAGTCTGCCCCAAGCCACGTATGTAGGGTGCCCGCCTTTATTTGCTTCCTTCCTTCCTTTCTTCCTTCCTTAATCTGAGCTCACTGTCATTTATTGCTGAGCAATTGATCGGTGCCAGTCCCTGCAAGGGGTAGCATCAAGGACTCTGTGGTGACCAAGAGCGTCCACTGGGATGACAGATACCCACAGATGGTGATGGTTTCCGGTGGCTAAGCTCCTGATGGGGAGGTACGGGCAGATGGCCGGGGACAAGGTAGGAGATCTACAGGTAGTGTTGAGTCTAAAGGAAGAGCTTGGCCTAGTCATGAGTCAGAAGGGCTTCCTGGGGGGGGGAGAGGAGGAGGAGGAGAAGGTGTTGAATTAAATCAATAAGCATAGTTAAAGGATTCACAAACAGCAAACAAATTCACTCTGGGTTGTTTAAATGCACCATGGGATTAGTCACGTGGGAACCTCAAAGCTGCAGTGTGTGGGCACCACACACTCATCAGAGCTATAATGAGAAAGGCTACGCAGTCCCATTTAGTGACAAGCATGTGGGACTGCCAGCCACAGGGCTGGTGAGGGGTGTGAGGGGTGTGTACAGGCTCCCTGGAAAACGGCTGCCAGTGTCTGAAAGCTGAGTAAACCCACGTCCAAGTGACCCAGAAACTCCACTCCCGGGTCCCAAGTGGGCAAATGCCCACCGATACCCACCTGCTAGGGTAGTCACAGTAGCGCTTACCCAAGCCTGGGCTGGGGCTGTCTAACACCAGGAGGCCTTAGGTCCCATCCCCAGCACCACAACAAAACAAAATCCACAAAGCCTCCAAGTTGAAAGTACCAGGATGTTCTTTAGCAGATGAGCCAGGAAGGACAGTCTATATTCATGACCCAAAGTTGAGAGGGAACAATTTATAGCTACACCCATGGTAGGGGCCTTTTTCATCATCAGATATAGAATCAGACAAACAAATCTGTAGCCATGAAAGAAGAAAAAATTCAGTTTAATGTAGGGAGATGTGTGACGTAGCCACAAGGAAAGGGCATTCCCTATAAAACTTGGACTCAGAGCCAAGCATGGTGGTGGCGCACACCTGTAATCCCAGCACTCTGGAGGCAGACAAGGGGTCACAAGTTTGAGCCCAGCCTAGAGATACCATGTCTCACAACAAAACAATTATTTAAAAATGGAAAAATAGGGCTGGGGATTTAGCTCAGCAGTGTAAGCACCTGCCTTGCAAGCACATGGTCGTGAGTTCGATTCCTGGTACCAATTTAAAAAAAAAAAAAGATGAAAAGGCCCTGGGTTCAATCCCCAGTACGATAACAAAACAAAACCCACAAACTTGATTCAGGTAATATTACCTGTGAGGAAGCAAAGGGGAGAGGTAGGGAAGGCACTCGTAGATATCACAGCAGAGACACAGGTACCCACCTGCTGCAGGCTTTACATTTCCCCAAGCATTTGTTTGTGTTTTTTTTAAATGTTTTTTTCTGTCTCAAGATAGGGTTTCACTAAGTTACTAAATTGCCCAGGCTGGGCTCAAATTATGATCCTCCTGCCTCAGCCTCCTAGGTTGCTGCAACTACAGTACATGCCACCACTCCCAGCTGTGCTTCCACTTCATGTGGCTCCATGCTGAGCAGCAGGAGGGGAAAAGGGAGTCCTGGGGCAGCAGGAAGACAGCACAGGGATGATGCCGAGAATAGAATTCACAGGCCTTGTCCTAAAGCTTTGTGGTGAGGCTCACAGGACACTGGTGACCGCTTGGCATTGGGTCCCCTGCTTGGATCAGTCACCTGTGTCTCTGTGGGCTTCAGAGGTCACTCACATGGTGATAGTGGGCTGTCCAGGGCCAGGACTCCTAACACTCTGCAGTCCTGAACATGGGGTTCCACTCCTGACCTCCCTCTCTGTACCCACAGGTACCCATGGGTAGGCCGCCTCATCCTGTAAGTACCCGCTGGGGGACACTTTCCCAAGGGGGAGGAGAGTGGCCGAGGAGGCCCCAGCCCCTCATCGTCCTGCCTCTGTGCATCTTCTAGGGTCCTGGCCACGGTCCACCTCCTCCGCACATGAACAGCCTGCCCGTGAGTGCTGGGGCTCTGTGCCCGGGGTGCTGAGGGTGGAGGTGGCCTTTACCAACCAGCTCTGAGAAACCCCTGTGTGTGGAGCTGTGTCCAGCATGGCCCCAAAATATTGCTTCTCCCTCGCTTCACAGGTCATGTCGGGACCCCCAGTCTTCAACCCGGTATGTCGTCCTGAGGGATTGGGGTCCCATGGTTGGGTTCAATGAAGGGGAAGCAGGGACTGGGGGTAGGGAGAGGCCAGGAGAGGGGTGATGGGGTGGTGAGATGAGGGTGTTTGGGGTGGAAGGTGGGGAGAGAGTAAAATTGGTGACTAGGGTCAGGGAGGGGTCTTGAGACATTTCCAGGAAGAGCCGAACCTCTTTCTGAACAAATGTTCCTGGACCTGGACTTTGGTAACCTGAGAGCTGATGGGACCGCATGTTCTCCACAGCCTGTCCCATATATGGGGACACTGCATGGGGGGCTTACCCCCCGAAAGACCATCATAATCAAGGGCTTTGTACCCCCTGCAGCCAGGAGGTAAGTGCCCAGACTGAGGTGGAAATGGCCCAGTCCTCTCCCTCAGACCCCGGGATCAGGCCCACCCTCCATCCTCAGACTCCGAGATTCAGGCCCCAGTACTTTCTCTCCTGGAGACCCACGCACTGAACCCGCACTTGACTTCCCCTCTTTGCTCCCAGCTTTGCCATCAACTTCAAGGTGGGCTCCACAGGGGACAAGGCACTGCACATTAATCCCCGCCTGCATGAGGGCATCGTGGTCCGGAACAGCCATCTGAATGGATCGTGGGGTGCCGAGGAGAGGAAACTCCCCTTCAACCCATTTGGCCCTGGCCAGTACTTTGATGTGAGTCCAGGGTCCCCTTCCCCACCTCCCTGCTTCATCTCTACTCCCTAGCCTCACGCCCGTCCCTCCCCTCTCCCACAGCTCTCCATTCGCTGCGGCAATGATCGCTTCAAAGTTTATGCAAATGGCCAGCACCTCTTTGACTACGCCCATCGTTTCCCAGCCTTCCAGCGTGTGGACATGCTGGAAATCCATGGTGATGTCGCCTTGTCCTATGTCCAGATTTGATCTATACCTGGGTACAGTTCTGGGAAAACAGGAAGATCCTCTAGGATTGCCTTCTGAGCCCCTAATAAAATGTGGAAGTGTCTCAGGTGTTTCTGACCCCATTCACCCCCACAATCACTCCTTTCTCCCTCGGGTCAATCACATACTGTCCATTCAGTTATCTGCTCATCTTCCTGCCCATCTCCATAAATCAACCCTAGGCACTGGTTTAGGGCTCTGTGTGTATCAACTCATTCACTTCTCACCAGAAATGCCAGGAATTAAGAACTACTGTCATTCCTCTGTAACAGATGAGGAAACAGGAAAGAAAAGAAATCAACTTGCCCAAGGTTACAGCATCCATAAATATCAGAACCTGGATTCAAATACAGTGGGTCTGGTCCCCAAGGCTACACACTTCAACATCCATGCATCTACCTCTCCACTCACCTTTCTCTATGTCTCCAAGCAACATGCAACCACCTAGACATTCATCGACCCATCTCCAATCTGTTGGTCCAACCATTCTCTCACCCAAATCTTTTGCCTCTCCACCCCTCCAGCTCATCACTTTCCAATCTCTCCAAATATCTTCCCATTGAATGTGCATCTGTCCACTCAAAATCCACCCATTCATCCACCCCTGAGTCCATCTCGCTCTGTCTACCAGGTGTTCATGCATCTACCCATTCATCCAGTCCTATAGCCACCCAGGTGGCCATCAGAACATCTAACCTTGCACTTAGCCCATCTACCTATTTGGCTATCCAGATAGCCAGCTCTTCTACACCAGTTCATTGCTGTAACCTTCCATTCATCCAGCAGTTCTCTGCCTTCTATCCCAACTCCTATCTGTCTAACACACACACCCATCCCTCAATTCAGCTGTCCTCTCACTGCACCATTTCTCTCAGCCTGGTCATCCATCCATCCATCCATCCATCTCTTCATTATCTCTTCTTCCATCCATTTCCATCATTTCATGCTGGAAAGTGATGCATTCATTTATCTCTTCAACTCCACATCTGTTCACTAATCATGTGCCGTCTGTTCAGCCATCTGCTAGGACTATGCACCCAGGGGTAGCAGTGGGGAGCTCACATCAATGGCAAAGCCTGGAGGTGGACGGGAAAGAGAATCTGGGGCTGGCACTCAGCCAGAAGGCTGAGATTCCCTATATGTCAGAAGGGCTCACATGTTAAATTTTGCCTCCATAATCAATTTCTATCCTGTTAGGGGCGGAACTGGTACCCACTGGTTATTGCTCAGCACCATTGGGCTGGCAAGGCTCAGCTGGGGCCTCTGCTTACGTCTCAGGGTGTCCCTTTTTGGATTCCTGGGGAGGTGCTCACACCCAAGGCCTCTCCTGTTGATAGAATCCAGTTCCTTGGGGGTGGAACCTGCGACCCCACTTCCTCCGTAGCCACCATCAGTCTGGAGCCTCTCTGGGCTCCTGCAGGGCCCGATGTTCTTCAGCTTCTTGCCCCTCCATCCTGACCCTTCTCATACTTCAAACCTAACTTCTGCCCCAGCCCCATTCACTCCAGCTGGAGAAATTCTCTGCTTTTCTTTGTCTTCTTGTTTTTCCAATGAGGTCTCACCATATTGCCCAGATTGGCTTTAAACTTACACCAGGACAGCTCTAAACTCTCTGAGTTTAGGATCTTATGAAACTAGGATGGGGCCAGACTTAGTAGTACATGCCTGGAATCCCAGAACTCAAGAGGCTGAGGCAGGAGGATCACCAGGAGTTTGAGGCAGCTTGTACTATGTAGCGAGACACCCTCTCCTCCCAAAAAATCAACTATATTGGGCCTGCCTGGCAAATCTGTGTGTCCCGATTGAATTCACCCATCTAGGTCACAAAGAACCCAGGATCAAGGTCCTTGCTGCATCAGGACCCGACTTCTCAGCAACATTAGATTTATGATCAGTAACCTAAGTTCCCACTCTATACCTAGAAAAAAAGATTCAATCAAACAGAACCCCCCAAAACAGGAAATAATGAAGATCTAAATGGAAATCAATGCAACAGAAAATATAAAAATAAACCAGATGTGGTGGCACACACTTATAATCCCAACATTCTGGGAGGCCGAGGTAGGAGGATTGAAAATTCAAGCCCAGCCTGGGTAATTTAATGGTTTAGTGAAAAATCTACCTTAAAGTAAGAAAGGCTGTGAGTTCTATCTCCAGTATCATGAAATAAATAAAATTAAAAAGGCTGGAAATGTAGCTCAGTGGCGGAGACTCCCTGGCTTGCTCAGGGTGCTCAGTTTGACTCTAGCACCACATACTCACAGAAAATAGGAAAAAAAAAATCAATAAAACAAATTTGCCCATAAGCAGATGAATGGATAAATAATGAGCCACATTCGAACATGTGAATGAGCCAGGCAGGATGGTGCACACCTGAAATCCTAGCACTCTGGAAGCTGAGGCAGAAAGGTTGCTGTGAGTTTGAGGTCACAACTGGCTACCTAGTGAGTTCGAGGCCAGCCTGGAAAACAGCGAGACTGTCTAAAACAAAAAAAAAGTTATCTGTAAATTCCATTGGATCACTGCTATCTAAGCCTCAGACCCAGCCCTCTGTCCCAGATCGGAGGCAGTATTGTGTCACCTTCCTCTGTGTAGCTTAAATCCTTTCCCCTGGGAAAGCTTGCAAATATTCCTAAATCCTCCACACAGGCAAATAAAAATTAACTCATTCAACTGGCTCCCTGGAGGACCGGAGGATGCAGACGTCTCAGGTCCTTACAGTGAGAGGGGACCCGTCCAAGCCCAGGCTGGCCACCAGACACGGAAAGGGACATCCAGGGCCTAAGGTCGCAGCACCAGGAAACCTGGGCTGCTACAGGAACTGGGACCGGATCCGCGCTTCCGTCCGGACGGCGAAGCAGTGAGACGCCAGTTTTTCCAACGGTGGCGGCCACTGGGGATCTGGACACGAAGCCGGGCACGAGGTTTGCCACCAAGGCTCTGGCAGCGCGGCTGGAGACGGACATGTCCGTAGGCATCCCCGAAATCTCCTCTGCCTCAGCGCCTGCCTGCGGGGACGCGATCCTCGCGGGGCGCGGTCAGCCGGGGACGCGGCAGGAGTCTAGTGTTCCCCAGGGGGCGCTGTAGGACGCTTTCGGGTCCTGTTCACCAGGATTATGGCGATTCCTTTTCCCCTTACAAAATCTGAGGCCATTAGGTCCGGGATGTGGGGACAGAGGGTGGTCTCAGCCCCTCCACTCATCAAAGCCAGCACTTCAGGCCGAAATTAGGCATCAAGGGCCGGCTCAGCTCCCCACCGCCCAAACACCTAAGTGTCCTTCTCTTGATGCAAGAATTTATTGGGGAGGAGGGAACAGGTTTTAGGTTTTTTGCTTGTTTGTTTTGTTTTGGGGGTTTTTTGTTTGTCGTTTGTTTGAGACAGGGTCTCATTGGTACCGAGGATCGAACTCATGACCTTGAGCTTGCCAGGCAGGTGCTTACACCACTGAGCTAAATCCCCAATGCCCCCTACACACACTCTTTTTGAACTATCTGTTGGAAAACACTATGAAGCGGTTCTGAGCAGGATTTAAAATTAACTAACTGGCTTTCTATGATTATCTGTGAGTCTGTCCTAGGCCTCGGCCCCTTGCCTGGCGATGGGAGCTGATTCATAGTAAGTGAACCTCTATGAATCACTGGTCCTGGCTGAGGCCTGTAGTGGCCTGTGAGGCCAGAGATACCTCAAAAGGCAACAAGGCCACAGCTGCAGACACTTGGCTCAAACATCAATTAAGACTGCAGCTGCAGGAATTTCTCCTACAGTCTCACTCCTACCATGTCATCATGGTAAGACATTTCTCCTAAACTGACATGATTTATTACTTGGAGACATGCTTGAAGTGACTCCCAAGGTCCTGCTCATTACTTGCACTTTCTTCAGTTTCCCCACCTTTTGTTTTGTACCTAATAAAAATGGGCAGTCCAGAGAAGTCTTAGCCCTTAGTGTCTCGAACTCATCTAAAGGGTTTTGATCCTCCTGGTGCCCTAAAATCATACTACTTGTCTCATTATATCTAAGTCTTCACCATACACTTATTTGGGAGATTGGGGATCTAGGTCAGGACCCAATAACTATGTAGCCAGCCTGCCCTCAAATCGAAGACTGCGATTTCTGCCTCTGCCTCCCAGTGCTAGGATCACAAGCATGCTCCACACCAGGCTATGATTGTGTGTGCGTGTGTGCACACCTGCGTGCGTATGTGTAGTGCTAAGGATCGACTCCAAGGCCTTGTGCATGCAGGCAAGAGATCTATCACTGAGCAACATCATCAGCCCTCTAACTACGGTTTCCAGTTTGAATTCCACTTGGGAGGCACATTCTCTTCAGACCTCAACTACTGTTACCACTGTTATGAGCCTGTTTCCTCCTCAGTATGAAGGAGACACACACACACAGAAGCACAAGACGACAACACTTTATTTGCCATCTGAGGCTCCATTCCTGCCTTCCCGGGCCGCATGGGTTCCGCTCAGAAGACCCTCACCGAGTCCAGCTGCACATCGCCAAAAACCTCCAGCATCCGCACGTTCCCCATGGGCAGCCGGTGCGGGAAGTGATGATACACCCCGTCCCCGACCACCGCCTGCGGGGAGACAGTCAGGTTAGGATCCCAGGGCCCGAGGCAGGGCCCAGTCCCAG